>CAWVRF010000401.1:0-15868 GCA_963932465.1 Maratus speciosus
AAATAGTATTTATCTGAGTCTCCAGGTATGGGGCAGCTTGGCAGAGCTAAAATAAGAGAAACATTGAAAATTCGGGGCAAAATGACACTAAATTTAGCAGTAAAGTTTGAAACTAGGACTATACAGAACTGAATACATAAACCACTATGCTTCATAACACACATCGGTTAATAGCAATAAAAAGATAAGTGTCAGTTAAACTGATGGCATTGAGCTCACAGGTTATTCACACTAATTGCATATTATACTCTTATTTCAAAGAATAATGTCCCTCAAAAAATAAATTAAAGGGAAATATCCCCCGTTTGCCCCTTTTATACTTAACCAATGAACCTCCAAATCTAATCAGGGAAACTCCTTAACTATAATAAATTAGTATATCAAATTTGAAGCAAATCAGATAATTGTGCATGAAAAAAAGAAACATATCGCTAAATTAAGGGTGGTCTAACCAATTTAACCCTTTTATACTTAACTAATGAACCTCCAAATCTAATCAGGAAAGCTCCTTATCAGAACGAACATAGAAAAAAAAAATTAAAGTAAATTCAATAATTCTCCATGAAAATCCATTTATCTAAATTAAGGGGAGGGGACTTGCCCCCTTTTCGCCCTTGTATACTTAATCAATGAACCTCCAAATCTAATGAAGGAAGCGCCATATCGGAATAAATCGGTATATTAAATTTGAAGCAAATCGAATAATTCTGCATGAAAAACCCTTTTATCTAAATTAAGGGGGAGACTAGCCCCTCGCCTTTATACTTAACCCATAAACCTCCAAATCTAATCAAGGCAGCTTCTTAACATAATAAACCGGTATCCCAAATTTGGAGCAAATCGAATAATTCTGCATGAAAAACGCATTTATCTAAATTAAGGAGGGGGTCTACCCCCCTTTCCCCCCTTTATATTTAACTAATGAACTTCCAAGTTTAATCGGGTATGCTCATTAACATAATAAACCGGTATACCAAATTTGGAGCAAATCGAATAATTCTGCATGAAAAACCCATTTATCTAAATTAAGGAGGGGGTCTACCCCCCTTTCCCCCCTTCATACTTAACTAATGAACCTCCAAGTTTAATCAGGGAAGCTCCTTAACATAATAAACCGGTATACGAAATTTGGAGCAAATCGAATAATTCTGCATGAAAAACCTATTTATCTAAATTAAGGAGGGGGGGGGCAGCTCCCCTTCTCTCCTTTTATCCTTAACCAATGAGCTGTCAAAACTAATCAGCGGAACGCCTTATCAGAATGAACATAAAAAAATTGAAGCAAATCGTACATTTTAATCAAGAGTTATCGCGTTACGTACATACTTACGTACGTACGTACATGCATACACACAGAACCGACGGGTACATTAGCTCTCAGGCTTAGATAGCCTGTGAGCTAAAAAGAGATTGGATAAGCAGATGGACTCCTTTGAGAAATTATGACTTAAACCAGAAATGCGGTAAGTTTGACTCTGAAAGCTTCATTTCCATCTCGCATTTCGGCAAATCTCATCTCGATGATTTTTCCAGCATTTCGACGCTTCCAGACGGGAAGCTGCTCGATGGTTGGTTCTCTCGCGGTTTTAAACCTTTCGGGATGGGAAGTCTCTCGAGAGGCTTCTCTCGCCGTTTTCAACCTTTCCCGATGGGAAGCCTCTCGCTGGTTTCTCTCGTCCTTTTCGAAGTCTCCCAATGAAAAGCCTTTCGAGGATTTCTCTCGCGCTTTTCAACATTTCGCTATGAGAAGCTTTTCGAGGATTTCTCTCGTCCTCGGCAGAGAAGAAAAGTAAGAAAATTTATCGAGAGTACCTACCAAGGGACGAGATAGAGAAAGAGGCATGACAATGAGCTGTGAAATGAAGCCCTAATTTTCAAAGTTTCTCTTATTTTAGCCCTACCAAGATGTCACATACCTGGAGACCTCCGATAAAAATTATTTATTAAATATAAAAATTTCAAAGAGGAAGGTGGGTCGTGTGATTTCGAGGGAGGAGGACGTGAGAGTGGAGTCATGCGGGATGCAATTTTTAAAATTTTACCGAACCCTTCCTGTGGCATATAATCGAAAATCCCTTTGACCACTCTTTCATACTATGAACCTTTCTTCGCCCAAAGGGGGATGGGGAAGGGGCGAACAAATTTTTAAAACCGTAGCCGATTTCTATAATAAATTTAAATATCACTTTAGATGTGAGTTTTTTATGCAGTCTTCCGGTAAATAATATTTATTGAACATAAAAATTTTAAAGTGGCGGCTGTGTGAATTCCGGGGAGAAAGAGTGGGTCCACGGGGGGATGGAGGGGGAGCAATTTTCAAACTTTTTTTGGACCAGTCATGTGATACGTCATCGGTAAGCTCTCGGATGACTTTTTCATATTATGAGACTTTCTTCCTCCCCTCCCCAATTTGGCCCTCACTGCGAGGGTAGTTTTTTCCATTTTTATCATTTTAGATCGGATTTTTTTATGGAGCCCTCCGCTAAATATTATTTATAATATATGAAATTTCAGGACACTTTTCCTAATTTAGCCAAGACCCCTCATGTGACATATCGTTGGAAAGGTTCGTGACTACTTATTGATGCTATGCACTTCCGGTGACAGTCCCCCCCTCTTTGCCCCCCCCGGGGGGCACTTTTCCAAATTTAGCCAAGACCCCTCATGTGAGATATCGTTGGAGAGGTCTGTGACTATTTATTGATGTTATGCACCTCCGGTGACAGTCTCCCCCAATTTGCCCCCCGGGGGACACTTTTTCAAATTTAGTCAAGACCCCTCGTGTGTGATATCGTTGGAAAGGTCTGTGACTACTTATTGATGTTATGCCCCTCCGGTGTCCATCCCCCCCCCATTTTTGCCCCCCCCCCCGGGGGACACTTTTCCAAATTTAGCCAAGATCCCACATGTGAGATATCGTTTGAAAGGTCTGTGACTACTTATTGATGCAATGCACCTCCGGTGACCGCACCTCCCCACTTTTCCCCCACGGTGGTGTTTTTCTAAATTTAGCCGAGACCCCTCATGTGACATATTGTTGGAAAGGCTTATGACCACTTACTCATGTTATCCACCTCCCGCACCCCTCCCCCCCCCCTTTGCCCCACGGGGAGGACATTTTATAAATTCAGATCCAGACTTCTCATGTGACATATGGTTGGAAAGGCCTAAAGACCTGTGACGACTTAATCATATTATGCAGCTGCTGTGCTCCTCCGCTCGCTTTGACACCTCCCCCAAGAGATCTGGTCCGAGGTTCATTCGTTTCGATATTATATTTTTTACAAGATTTTGTAGTGCGTGCACACCACACCCGCCTGCTATCATATATCAGTGTCGTATATAGCGGGTAACCTGTTCGTGATTTCATATTACAAGATTACGTATAAATTAGGGGCCCCGATTAAAGGAGGGGCCCGCTAGCGGTCGAAGTCACCTAGTCTTTATTAACATCGACTCATTCCAGTTCACCGCAGACGATTCTTGATAAAAGTATGACGTATATAATACATAATATATGATTTATAAAAGAAATTTGCAAACTGTAGTCATCGAGAAAAAATTTACACAATCGAAAAATATCGAGATGTCCATACAATCGAGAAAATCGAGAAAAACATCTCGTTATCGCCCATCACTAGTATTTAGTGCTGCCGTCTGCTGCTTATAATAGCTATCATATACTTCTCTCGATTGTAAAAATGAAATATCTGAAAGGGGGGCGGGGTGTCTTTTTTCATTTTCTAAAATACTTTTTTAAGAAAACAATGTCTTAACATTTTCAGAAAATTATAATAAATCAAAAAGTAATCTATTATTTTAATCCTTAATTTATCTTAATAATTAGAATAAATAGCATTGCTTAATTATTTTTAGTATCGCCATTTAGTAAAACTTGTAAATTTGTGAAAATAACTCGAAATTTTTTTATTTTTATTTATTTATTTATTATATCCAGAAATGGATAAAAAATTATACGGATTGCGTTTCATTAAACCTTTAGTGTGTCGTGTCATTTGGAATAATATTATACTAGCTATCTAGTACAATTTTCTTTAAGTAACTGCCCCACCAGTCGCCGAGAGGTTCTGCTTTCGAAGCTGGTAGACGGGACCCAGATAGCAATTTTAGTTTGCAGAAAATTTTCAGCAATCTTACTTTGCAGATTTGCAATGTTGCAGCAAGCTCAGCATGACAAGTCTGAAAGTTCATAACAAGACTGCAACAAGATTATGCAAACTCCGAAGTCACCATACTTTGAACTTGCAGCTAAGTTGTCGTGCAAGTTGCAATCTTGTTGCATCAATCTTACTGCAAACTCATAGCAAACTAGTAATATTGCGATGTCAGACTATTTGCAAACGCATTGTAAATTTGCAATATTGTCATGTCAGAACATCTGCAAATGAATTGCAAACTCGGAATCTTGTCATGACAAGTATAGCTGCAAATATGTAGTAATTTCATTGAAATGTTGTCAATTCTCTGAATTTTGCGTGTAGTACACAGGTAAAATAGGATTTTTTAAGACAACAGATGCCCATTCACCCAAATTTGGGAAGAACTTCGTTTTGATACTAAAAATGAAGATCCAATGAGTACTAAAAAAATAAAGTTGTTTTATCATGTTTTGTGCGCAAAAGGGGGCATTGTTAGCTCAGGGAGGGGGGGTAACTAAAAATAAATAAATAAGTAGGTGAAATGGGATATTGTTTATTATGTTTTTTATAATTCCGAATCAGGTGAAATCATCAGCAAGTCAATACGATCATTTCTTACAAAGTTACGGCAGGTTTTATTAATACAAAGTCTTTTGCAGGTAAAATAGGTTTTTACAGTAACAAGTGGTTGCTATTCACGAAAGCTTGAGACGAACCTCGTTTTGGCACTACAAATTAAGATCCGATGAGTCTCCAAAATGTAAAGTTGTTTTACTGGTTTTTTTTTTTGGGGGGGGGGGCATTTTTTGATAAGCATTTTAGCTCGAGGGGGAAAATTCAACTTTTTTTAAATAGGTCAAGTGGGATATCGTTTCGTATGTATTTGAATAACATTATCGGCAAGTCTATACAAACATCTATAAGAAAGTTACAGAAAAGATTTTATCAATGCAAAGTGGAAAATTATATTTTATTTTTTACATAGTTTTGTCACATTTATTTTACATTTAAAAAGAGTTTTTTATATCATATTAAGCCATCTCAAAACTATTAAATGTCTTCAAAATAGCAATAGTCAAAATCAGGATAATTTTGAGTTTATTTCAAAGTCATTAAATTTACCAAAATCCACTACTTATAATCTGGCCTAACTTTGTAAACAATGATCGTATCGGCTTGCTTGCGATATCATTTGATTCAGAATAAAAAAATTCACAACAAACGATACCCCATTTGACATTTTAAAAATAAGTTCTGTTCGCCCATGCGTGTTAAAGTCCCCCCCCCCCTCCTCAAAAAGAACCCCACGATGATTCAACTTTATTTTGGGGGAACAAATCGTATCTACATTTCTAGTGCCAAAATGAAGTTCTTACCAGATAAATTTTCTTGAATGGCTATCAGTTGCTGCTGTAAAAACCTACGGTACCTGCACCAAATTATAGTTTTCGACTTCGTATTCATAAAACTTGTCGTAACTATGTAACAAATGATCGTATCAATTTGTAAATGGTAATCATTCCATTAAAATAATAATAATAATAATAATAAACGATACCTGTCTCTTAACATACCTAAAAAAAATTTTAGTTTCCCCCTCCCGCTCCCTGAGTTAAAAATGCCCCCAAAACATGATAAAAGAACATTATTTTTTAAGGACTCATCGAATATTCATTTTTAGTATCAAAATGAAATTCTTCCCAAACTTTGGTGAATGGTCACTAGTTGCCGCATTTCTACTCAAGTTTTGATTGTATATTTTTTATCTGTACGCTAATAGTCGTACTTTTGAAGGTTGTGCGAGTTTTGTGCAAGATTCCATATAATCGGAGGTTTTTCAAATGCTTGACATTTTTATGCTACATAGACCGAGTAAACAAGGACTTATAGTTTAAAGTAGATTCCAAATCACCACAAATATACTACCATAACCGCAGGAATTAAACCCGACATAGTTGAATCGGAGGCCACAGGGCTAACCATTCAACTACCTGGTAAGCCCCAATAACTTCCAATAATATACCTTAATTTGTTTAGAAGTTTTATTAGACTCGCCAATTCTCAATTAGTTGCTTATTCCCTTCTAATTCTTAGAAGGTAATTAAAAACATTATCTAAAAATAAGTGGTCCATGTACATAACCAATGCAAAGCAAACCTAGATGAGTATAAACACACACCCTCAATTTTAATTTCATATATAATTTTATTAAAGAAAATATAATTTATTTTCATTTCTTTTTGGCCAGAGTGGAATATATTGCTAAAACTTATTAACTTCCAGAAGGAAAAAAAAAAAACTCATTTTAAAATTAAAATTTCCCAATGGGGCGATCCATAAATGATGTCACACTTTTTTTCAACTTTTTTAACCCCCCTCCTCCCCTTTGTCACAAAATGTCACTCTTCACCATACCCCCTCCCTTCCCCTTGTCACATGTCACGCTATATTACGTAAATATATACTTGCAGCTCAGAAACAAAGCACTATGTTATAGGTCATATTTCAAATTTTATTTTTGAACTTTAACTATGTGTTTTAATGACATTTGTGAGCATAACAATAAAACTGATTCGTGTATTTATTTTGTATGAAATAAGATTACGGTTTACAACAAAAAACATAATATACAATAATAATAAAATATTAATATGAAAGAGCAATTGAAAACAGTAGTATTTTAGAATTTGAAATGGAATTTAATATATTTGGTTTTTAAATCCTATATTTACTTTATGAACACAAAATACTTTAAAACAGATTGATTTTGAAGAAGAAGCCTCAATATTAGTTTTACTTAAATGGAATTGCCATCATATTTCAATTGTCACATTAATATGAACATTTATAAAATTATATATTAAATCCTTGGAGAAAATATATGCTCGTGCATAGAGTACACAGGCATTTTGGCATCGCACTCATCCTCGGGAATAGTAAGTCCTCTAATATCTATGCAATGTTAGTAAGACCTCTAACGTTTAACCAAAATGTGTGATGTCGGACTTCTTCATACCCCTCCCACCCCCTTGTCACAAACTGTCACAATTTCACGACCCCCTCCTCCCGCCCTCCAAGCGTGACATTATTTTTGGATGGCGCCCCTATTCACAAATCTGATTAAATATAATTCCACAAAAACAAAATATTTGAAAAGTTTCAAGAATTTAAAAAGAACAAAGTTATAATAAAACAATACAGTCTATTAAATTACAGAGTTTATTTTCACACAGCTACAAATAATAGTTTCTAATACAAAATATTAACATAATATTTACCAAATTAACATAAAATTATTTAACATTCTTCTATATATTATTTCCGTGTCTTTGCATCCTAAAAGAGAGAAACAATAGAGTGCATTTTAAAAGTTACAAGTTAAATTTTCACTGTTTTCAAGAATTCTGCTTAGATTTAGTTCTAAAGGTGATCACAAATTATAACTCTTCAGGCAAAATGACCGAATCGCTAATGTTAATCCAACGAGATATATTTTTTAAAATGTCTCGTCTGTATTTTTATATTTTAAAAAGACTTTTTCTTTTGCATTGGATAGCTGAGGTAAATTTCTGCAATTGCGGTTTTTACTTTATTTTAAGTTCGTTGAAGTTTTTATTTAATTTTCTTTCTTTTTTTTTTTTTTTTTTTTTTTTTTTTTTTGTTTTTTTGTGCGGACACTTTCACTCTTTTCACTGTTTATACCGGCTCGAAAGGTGAAAGTATATAAAAAAATCATTTAAAAATATTGAAATGCAACCGAGTTACCTTAAAAAAATTCTCTTATTGGATTAACATTGGCGAATTGGTGTTTCCGCTTGACTGAAGTAGCCTCTTAACCCTTTAAGCCCTGACCCACACAATTGTACGGGCGATTACTAAAGTAAAAGAGAATGACTACCTCCTGTTTTTGTGCGATTTAAAACCAAATCCGCACATTTATATGAGTTAATTGGCTTTAGATGTTTTGATAAGACACAACTAGGGTGTACCATCTACAATACAGGGTTATATTTTCTGCTTTTAAAAAGACTATATCATCTGACAGCAATAGACAAAAAGTATGTACTGTCGTAATTTCATTTAAATATGATTTATAATGTTTGCTTGGATTTAATATTTCTTTTCATATAGTTTATTCATGATTTTAATTGATTTTGTCTTTGATAAATTTAATTAGGCTTCACAAAATTTGAAAAACAAATGAACCACACAATTGTGCGGGTCCGGGTCTATTTCCAAAATAGATACAATTCCTAATATATATATAAAAACATTTTAAGTGATTTTTTTAAACTTATGTTTTTAGCAATTTATTTTTTATTAATTACATTTTTAAAGCTGACCAATTTTAAATTAATAGGTTTGTACTATTCATGATTTCTATTTAAAATGGATAGTATTAGGTATATAATATGCACATGTAACGAACTGTATGTTTCTGCTCTGAGTTATAGATGCCATATATGATTTATAAGTTTTATATCAGTTATATGCATACCACGAGATTGATTTTTAAGTTTGATAAATTCATTCCATTTTCTCGACACAGCAAGTAAACCACCAGGAATAAATAATAAATTATAGAAAGTTCAGCAAATGCTCGACAGATTCCGTAGTGTCTGTTTGAATTTACCAGGAGATCAGGGAAAATTTTCCATAGATGAGCAGACGATTCCTTTTTTTAGGACGTGCCTCGGTAAAGCAGTATATAAAAAACAAACCACACTCTGTTGTAACAGCATCATCTGGGATAGTTTTAAATTTTGTATTATACCAGTGGGAAAGTACAGACCTGGTCCACAAGGATCTAGGCTTAGGACCTGATGTCAGGGCCGAAACTAAGGGGGGGGGGGCAGAGGGGGCATGTGTCCCGGGCGCCAGAACGAAGGGGCACCAAATGAAGGATTATACCTTTGGAAAGGATTATTTTCTTCTGATGGACTGATGGCTTCCATTATTATGAAACAGCCATTATAAATGAAGTGTTAGGTGAAGATGAAATAGCAGTCGTAAAAAGTTAGAACTCTGATTTTCTGGTCAGAATGGGAAAAAAAAATGGCCATAATTTTTTTTTTTTGAAAAAAAAAATAATAGGTATAGGAAAAAAGGGATGAAATGGGAAAAAAAGGGACTGTAAGGATGGAACGGTAAGGAAAATTATCACCTATTTTTAGGAAAATCATGTTAAGACTAAGTGATAGCCACAATGTTCATTGATTTCTAGAAACAGTTGTTAACATTGGATTAAATAATTTTTTTTTCTTAATTTACCTCGAAAAGTGCAGAAATAAACCTTGGGGACGGTAAGACTACCAATGAAGCCACGATCTTGAAATTGATATATACACTTGATAAAATATCATTAGTTTACTACACGGTGTACAAAACTGTTGTAAAGTCAAATAAACTTATACAAACATTAAAATAAAGTTTTTTTTTTTTTTTTTTTTTTTGCTCTAATTTTAGAAGATATACGACAACGTTCCTGAGGAAGGTCATAGAAGGATGACCGAAACATAGATATTTTAACTTTATTTTAATGTTTGTATAAGTTTATTTGACTTTACAACAGTTTTGTACACCGTGTAGTAAACTAATGATATTTTATCAAGTGTATATATAACTTTTTACGGTGTAATTGTCCAGTTCTTTTATTCTTGAAATTGATATTTAAAAGCTGATTTAAATTTTGCAGCAAATTTCCTGTCAAAGAATTTTAGACATTCTTTCTCTAGCATACTTCTCCATGAGAAAAAACTTGAAAAAAATTATGTGGCTGCATCTGAAGTGATTTTCTGTATAAGTTTAGCAATAGGGACGGTAAGGATGAAAAACCCAGGGACAGAGTTCAAAAAATAATATCAACCGTAAAAATGTGTGCAGGTTAATTTTTTGCACAATATTTATATTAAACAATTGTCCCAGTTTCTGAAAAAAAATTACATCGAATTACTTTTATTGAAACAATTTTATACAGACAGCTCCAAATTTAAAAATCAGCATCAGGGACGGGACGGTATAGCAGTTTTCCTGGTATTTGGACACCCAACATCGTCCAAAACTTATTTATCTCGTTAATATTGTTATATGCAATCATGCAATGGAATGTTCTCCAGTATATGAAATAAAATAAAAACACAAAAAAATGTATTAAAATAAAAATTATTATTGAGGGACATAAAAGTCAAAAGATTGTGAGAATTCCCCATATATTGTTGTGCTTTTGTACTTTTTCGGTTTTGGTTACAGTTTTCTGTTATATGAGTACAGTTTCACTTTCAGAACAGGTTTCAAAATTGAAAGTATCTGCACATAAAAAATTGCATAAAATCTCGAAAAGGTACGATTGCACAACTATATATATCAACCAGGTGTATCCTATGCAAAAAATAATATTAAAAAATATTAAAATGTGAGCCCAAAATATGCAAAGAACTGTTCATAGAATTAACATTAGCTTGAATGTTAAATTTTACTTCGGGTGACTAGTGTCGGTTTTTAAGAATTACATTTTATTAAAGATTGTTATCATAGAAGAAAATAATAAATAAAGATGCAGTTGAACACTATTTTACATGTGAAAAAGGATTAAAAACGAAACATCTTTAATAATAACACAAAAAAATAGTCTTCGAATCTGACATTAACAATGTAACAATGGAATTAAGGTTTTAAGGTCCAAAGTTTTAATTAAAAAAAAATATTTTGTAACTATTAAAATAATATTTTGGTGCTATGGTATCCGAGGTTTTAAGTATCACACAAAGCTATTTTATAACTTTTTTTGGGGGGGGGGGGGGGGGAAGAGTTTAAGTAATTAGTCAATGCATTTTAGTTATTTAGCTCTAATTCATTGCAAAAATTCTGGATTTTTTTAAAAAGCTCCGTATACTCCCGGTTTCTCGAATAAATCTATATCGTAAATACTCTAGACATGACGTTCATGACTTTAGCGTACACCCTCTGATTTTTTTTACGATTACAACACTGCAAACCAGATCAATATTTGTCATAATTTTACGAACCGGAATATTGTTCCGATTTGCTCTGCACATTTCAAGCCCAGGTTTGCTGTCGCGAAAAATTAACAATTTCAAAATATTCGTATTTAAAATTTAAGAAAAATAGGAAATAAAACGACTTATACACATCCGATTAACAAGCAGTTATGTCAAAAGAAAAGAGAAATTTTTAAAGAACTAGGGGGCTCTGCCCCCTACGAGCTACGCTCGCCAACCCCCGTTCAGGTACACCAAAATCCAAAAAGCACGCTAATTTGATAGGATTTAAAAATATTGAATTAAAATTAAAAAACAATAGCGATCTCTTTGTAAACGGGTTTCCATTCGTTTTCCTTGGATTGGGGATTTTTAAGACCAAATCTGCTGCTGTTAAGAGATACAACGGCTGTTTTCGAATTTAATTAAAAAAATTATTTAAACATTTGAAAATAAGCTAATGTAAAATGAATTAAGTAAACAGTGTCATTCAGGGCCGAAACTAAGGGGGGGGGGGGGTGCAGAGGGGGCATGTGCCCCGGGCGCCAGAACGAAGGGGCGCCAAATGAAGGATTATAACTTTGGAATGGATCATTTTCTTCTGATGGACTGATGTCTTCCATTATTATGAAACAGCCATTATAAATGAAGTGTAAGGTGAAGATGAAAGAACAGTCGTAAAAAGTTTGAATTCAGATTTTCTGGTTTCATAATAATAGAAGACATCAGTCCATCAGAAGAAAATAACTCGGTGAAAGCGGAAACTCGGTTAAGCAGAACTCGGATAATCGGGACTCTACTGTATATTTCATTTTAAAAATGATCTTTAGAATATTTTTGTTGGTGTTCAGAGGGGAGTCATGACCCCCGTGACCTCCCCCTTGGATCCGTCATTGTAGATTACGTAGTTCAGTATTACATATTTTAAATTTAAAAATGAGTCGACTATTAGAAAATTAGTAAAATTCTCTTTGTAAATATATTTCGCGGAAGAGGAGGTGGGGAGGGGGGGGGGCGCCAAAATCCATGCTTGCCCCGGGTGCAAAAAAGGCTAGTTTCGGCCCTGGCGTCATTGTCTCCTGGTATTTTTTAACAGCGCTATAAGATAGTTCTTTTAAATAATTCATTTTAAATGTATCGTTTCAAATCTGACGTAATTTACACCAAAGTTTTATTTCTCTTATTAATATTCACGTGAAAATACTTTTGTTGTTAGAAGTAAATATTATTTGCGCTGTCTTCGAATTCACGATAATAGTTGAAAAGATTATCTCAAAATATCTCGCGCAAATATATTTTTCAATTTAAATTGTTTTGCCATATTTTTTGGACATTTTATATATGACGTAATTTCCTCCATTTACAAGTTTTAACGCATAATAATGACTTTTTTATTTTAAGATTTTGTTTCTCTTTCAAAATTCAAGTGAAAATATGGTTCTTATGACGTAATTTCCCTGCTTTTAACATGTAATCATTTAATTCTAATTTTAAAGTTTTTTTTTTCTGTTTGTAATAGTCACGTGTAAATAAATTTTAATTTGAGGTAAACATTGTTTGCGCTGTTTATACAATTGGGAACAGTTTAAATTAGTACAATTTTCTAAAATTTGTAAAAAATATCTCTCGAAATGCTGAAAATTTGAATTTAAAATAGAAATAAAACCTCAAAAAATCAGTAAAATAAGAAAAATAAATGCAACCTGCACACCCGGAACTTATAACGTATAAAATGATCGAAAAATGATTAAATTCTCATATGTATAGTTTTTGCTCCAATAAAACTTTTTTAATGGAACGATTTTGTCCAACTTTAGCATTAAATATCTCTTAAAATAATTCTTCGGTTTGAAAACTGTCTGCATCAGCGTGTTTATCAAACTTTTCTCTATAATACCACCGATTTTCATATTTTTGTATGCAACAGTTTTTTTAATATTAACGATGAAAGGCCATGCTTAAGCATTCAAATTGGATGCCGATCTACCCGGAATATCTACGCAGATTTTCATTGGTCCATTTCCGAAATCAAAACTTTTTTTTATATATAGAAGGATTAAATAAAACTGACGCCGGAAGGAAATACTGTTAATAACTTTAATAAAAATTAGAAAATAGCGATACAATAGAAGTCCATGATAAGAAGCATGGAGAATAGCACACTAAGAAACTGTTTAAAATACTTGATATTTATATATAGAAAGGGGTTTAATGGCCATGAAAAGATACTTTAAATTTAAGAATACATTCGAACGCACTGCTGGATTCAAGAGGAGGGGGATTCCCCCCGGAAGGTTTGATATTTTATGCTTTTTAATAAGCAATTTCCACACCTAATCTCTAAAATGTCCCCCCCCCCCCACCTCCAGAGCCGCAGAAATTAATCCCGGAGAAAAATATCTGAATTCAACACTGCTCGATCAGCGTAAGCAAGAAAAAAGGCAAATATTAATTAAAACGATATCTTAGAAATTCCCCTTAAAGTTGAGAAAAATTCATTTAAAAATTAAAATTTTCAATAATGCCTTAACATGGACCAAAACCAAACTATTTAAAAAATGTAAGCATTCCTCAGTAAATAAACATAACTTTTTAATTTATTAAAATTTCTGTACGAAAATAAGTTGTAGTTTGTACAGAGAAAATACAAAAATATCCGAATCACATTTGACTAATTAAAATAATAAATACCTTTATATCTGGGTTCTTTACTTGAACGCTAATCCAATGGCGCTGCTTCATGGAATTCAATAAAGAAGTGTTGTAATTTTGTCTTTGTAAAATTTCCGCGCATGCGCGTTTACATCTGTTCTCCTTCCAACAAAAGGAATTTTTCGCTTACGTCGTTATTTTTGACAGTGTTGTATCAGGTTTAGAGCAAAGTTGCGTTGCAAGAAAGCGATTGATTATATTCCGTCTACCTAGCAATGTCCTTGCGGCAATATTATTACTTCAAATTTTTCGTGACAAGAAAATATCAAGAAAAAATTAATCTTGCTGCAATTGTTCATGCTATCTGGGGAGGTGCTTGGTTCAATCCCAATCGCGCCCGTCGGCCTAATCTTTCGGCGTTTTCGTGGTTTTCCTCGAACCTTAGATTTCCAAGCGTAAATACGGGTTAGGTTGCCTTAGAAAGACCCCCACGGAGGGCACCCCCTCCCCTTAGGGCCTATATCCCACGTGCTGATAATTGGCCGTCAAAAACACAACCAACCAACCAATCCCTTAAATAACTACTGAACGAATAAAGCTATAAGTGTGGGGCAAGTGTATACTTATAGTAAAACAACTATGCGTTATCATGTGAGAGTGTTTGCTTCCATATTTGGCCCCTAGGTTCACAAATTTAGTGGCGATATATGAACGTTATCACGTATATGAGAGATAGCTTACAAAAGTTAATTACAAAGCTGTAGACCATTCTCGATTTAGTTTGAAATGACGTTTAACATGTAAAAATATCTTTATTAGAAATCCAGACTTGTTAATTTTTGTACATCGAACAATCTGCCTAAATAGATAGTTACTAATCGCTTCAGAAGTGTGCTATTATAATGCAAATGCACATTTATTAATAAAATAACACATGTAAAGAAGGTACAGTCATGGAAAAAAAAAAAGTAAACACCCCCTACTAACTCCTCAACAAATCATCGTAGAAGAAAGTTACTGGTACCGAACGATAGGAAATAAAGTCTACTTTTAAATGATGTATATAAAATTTTCTTAGGGGGCCATCTACATATTAAAACGAATCCAAACTTCATTTTTTTCAATGACAATACCCAATTTTAACGCGATATTTCAAATCTTCGGTTCAAACTATGCCTAGACACCAAATTTCAAGTCATTTGAATGATAAGTTTTTGAATTATAAACATTCAAAATTGAGTTCTTCTAATGTTAAATTACATTTTCATATTTTTATTTATATCTCCCGAAATTATGCTCCTAATGTGCTAATTTTTTTTTTGTAGTAATAATACTAATATACCCAAACATAAATAAGCTGAATTTGCAATTTTTATAATTTTATGATATGAATTATGAATTATGAAATTAATATTCGAAAAAATTATGAATTGCAACCTACAATTTTTTTGATGGATTTAGATTTATTAAGTCCTGCTTTATGGAAATTAAAAAATTTCACATTTTTCTTCCAAGTAGTTTTCAAATTATGCTTAAAAAACGGCAAAATGATGGTTTAAGGGGCCGTCTATGATGGAAGTGTGTAGACATTTTGAAATTTATTCTGCTGTACTGTAATCTAACACGCTCCATTGACTTCTTGAGTGGCGCTTAAGGTGCCTTGATCAAGGAAGGGGCTCTCTCGGTTAACAATCCAGTACGGAACTTCAATTTGGATACAGCCCTTAAAATACGCTCGTTTTAAAATAATTAATTTCTCAGAAACTTATGGTACGAATTGCATAAAAATTCGTTTTTAGGCTAATTGAAGGGTGTAGAGTTTATTTATGCTGTCAGAATTGGGTACTGCTATTGAAAAAAACAAAGTTATGGTTCGTTTTAATATGTAGATGGCCCCCTAAGCAAATTTTATATACATCATTTAAAAGTAGACTTTATTTCCAATCGTTCGGTACCAGTAACTTTCTTCTACAATTATTTGTTGAGGAGTTAGTAGGGGGTGTTTACTTTTTTTTTCCACGACTGTACATTTTTTAAAAATCGAGTTGAGTAGGCTCA
>CAWVRF010000402.1:0-200000 GCA_963932465.1 Maratus speciosus
AGTACCATATTTTCCCGCGTATAAGCCGCAGCTTAGTTAAGTCTTTTTCAAACTGGGTATTTTATTTAAAACAAATTCTTGTATCTGAGCTGCGGTTTATATGCAGGAAATTACTGTAATTTTTTTTTCTATTATTCGATGATGTAAAAATTAAATTACATACCTACTGTTTAGAAATAATTAAAATTTTGAAAAAATGTAAATGGATTTATTGCAGACTTAGACTGTCTAAAATGTATAAAATCTAAAATATTAAAAATATGAGAAATTCCATATGTAACCATTGCTCTTACATTAACCCTGAAATCACAAGACCTGGGGTTGCTGGTGGCCCCAGAAGGAAATTTATATGTGTGTGTGTGGGGGGGGGGTGGTAATCATGTTCACTTGCCCCAAGTAGTCTCAGTTTCATTACAGTATTTGTGAAGCCTTCAAGACCACCTGGATGTTTACCTTCCCTTAAGTATTTTTTTTTTTTTTTTTTTTGCGTGCGTGCGTGTGTGTGAAAAGGTAAAATATTGAATTTGTCTGAAGTGTGTATGGTCCATCAGACAAACTTCTCGCAGAACTTTGTTCGGTGCATACATGATTTACATTTATTAAATTTATTTAGCTACATATAAAAAATTTATGATTATTTTTCTCATCTGCTTTGTTCAAGTCTTACCTCGTATCTTGCTTCGTTGTTTAACATGCATAAAGTAAATAAAGAAAGTTTATCATTATTTTTCAGCTAATTCCAAAATACTTCGATCATCTGCTTTGTTCCTTACCTCATCTTGCTTCTTTGTTTAAATTTTACTGATTTAACTAAATATTATTTTCTACATAGTCCAGTACTTAGTTTATAACTTGTTCAGATTTTTGAACAAGAAATATAAATTCAGTGTGAAAATGTAATTTATTAGATGCAGAAAATCAGAATAATGATTTACAAATTAATTTGACCTATAATGTTCCTGAGAAATGCTATTGAAATTTGAATTGTTGAAACTTTTTATTCCAATTTTGAATGATAGAATGCATATAAAACTGCAATTATAATAAATTTTGTAAAATTTTTGGGATGGGCACATTCTAGTGTAGTTTAAAAAATAAATTTGTCATAAAAAAAAGTATGTATGCTTTAAATTTAAATATTTTTAAGAAATTTCAGGCTTCACATTGTTAAACTTCATGCCGCTCAGATACTTTAGTGTTAAAAGATATGATGGTATGAAATTACTGAATTTACACTTATCTTAATAGAAATATTTAGTATTGGTCTAATGTTTTCTATATTGTTCGGGTGCTTTGACTAAGTGATGTTTACAAAAATATTTTTAAAACTAAACAAGCTAATCATATGATCACGGTTAAAATAGGTATAATAGTTTACAACTTTAAAAAAAAAATACACTTTAAATTAGCACTTTGTTAAAGTTCACTAACAGTTTTTTTAATTTTAAGGGCTACTCATATTGGTCCTGCATAGAATGTCCACTTTTTTTTCCATATGGGCCCATATACGATCTAAAAGATGTCTATAAAACTATTTACATAGATCTATAAGGATTTATAATGTGATCTTTATAGATTTATAGGTCACAGAACTAAGGGACTTCACTCACCTAAAAACACCCGCTCAGTAATGTTAAACCTATAGGCATGTTTGTTTTAAAATTTATTGTTTGATTATTTTAAACCATTTTTTTTTTTGCATAGGATAGCCGAGGTCGATCTCTAATATGGCTATTTTTTACTTTTCAATTTCGGTTGGAGATTTAAAAAAAATAAAGATACCTTCACTTTCGGAACCGGTTTCGTAGGTGAAAGTACTTTTATTTTTAAAAATCTGTAACCAAAATCAAAAAAGTGCAAAATAGCCCTGAGAACAAGCTCAGCTATCCTATATGTGAAAAAAAATTGTTTAAAAATATTCAAATTTAAGTGAGAAATTCGAAAACCTGTCCATAAATTTTACATTACTGGGCGGGTGTTTTCATGTGAGCGAAGTCCCTTAGTTCTGTGACCTATAAATCTATAAAGATCACATTATAAATCCTTATAGATCTATGTAAATAGTTTTATAGATATCTCTATAGATCGTATATGGGCCCATATGGGAAAAAAAGTGGACATTCTATGCAGGCCCAATATGGGTAGCCCACATAGATCCATATAGATATCTTTATAGATCGACATAGACATCCATACAGATATATATAAATAACCCGTATGGGCCCATATGGAAAAAAAAGTGGACATTCTATGTGGGCCCAATATGGGTAGCCCACATAGATCCATATAGATATCTTTATAGATCGACATAGACATCCATACAGATATATATAAATAACCCGTATGGAAAAAAAAGTGGACATTCTATGTGGGCCCAATATGGGTAGCCCACATAGATCCATATAGATATCTTTATAGATCGACATAGACATCCATATAGATATATATAAATAACCCGTATGGGCCCATATGGAAAAAAAAGTGGACATTCTATGCGGGCCCAATATGGGTAGCCCATATAGATCTATATCCCTGACCCACTTTTGCCCATATGGGCCCATATAGATGTGCTGCCTGGGCAGTACCAATGGAAAGTTATGCCTTTCGGATCGTCTGGAGCTCCGGCTACCTTTCAAAGAACAATGAATCAGAACTTGAGACCGCATAGTGATTATGTGGAAATATTTTCTGATGATATCATAATTTTCTCTTCTGACTGGGAAGACCATTTTCAATATATCAGAGAAATTTTCGAAACTTTAAAATCTCTGAATTTTTACACTGACTTCACAAAATGCTCATTTTCAGCGTCTGAAATTGGAAATTAATGACATATCGTGGGTTCAGGCAAACATGGAGCTATTCCCGAGAAGCTAGAAGTAATAAAAGTCCTTCCGGCCAGTGCCGGGAGGAAGAGGTAACTTTCATATTCCTTATTTTGAAAAAGCCAGGTTATATTATTCAAACACACGACCCACAAATTAGTGGAAACCGATTACATAAGATTCAATACTAATTTTTGACAATACTGAATATAAAATGAGAATTTCGCGAAATTATCCTGCTTTATCCAAGCTGGTTTTATTTAAAGTGGTTTATATTTGGTCACCAAACTCGACAATATCTCGCACGAGACCTCAGTAATTTCTGTGCAAATACTAACTCGCATCGGAATCGGTTGATATATACGAGTGATGTTGCAGGAAAAAAAATGGATTTTTCAAAATGTCACCCACATTAGAAATTCAAACTGCTATATCATAGCCATTTTTTAAGATAAAGACAAAACAAAAAATGCGCCGGAATCCTTGTATCAAGGTCAAACACTTAAGAAAGAAACCTTTATCTTTTTCTAAATTTTTTGTACCTCATTATAAAGTTAATTTTAATTTTTAAATTTTAATTGCCGCTATTTTGAAAGAAGATTGCGGATGAAGTTGGCCAACGAACTTGGTTGATATATTGCTATATACTATGCACATGTCTTGTCACATCTAAATTAGTTAATAAATACGCCTGCTATCGCGTGAAAAATATCAGATCGCTTCAAGATGACAGCCATGCTAAAAATTAAGAGTGCTATAACTCAGCTATTTTTTTAAGATACAGACGAAACAAAAAATTTTCCGAAATCTTTGTATCAATGTCAAACATATAAGAAAAAAATCTTTTTCAATTTCTAAATTTTTGTACCTCATTTTAATTTTTTTTAAAATTTAAATGGCCGCCATTTCGGAACAATATTGCGGATGAAGTTGGCCAATGAACTCGGTCGAGACATTGGTACATTCTCTGTACACAGCAAATTACATAAAAATCGGTTCATAAATACGCATGATATCGCGTGACAAAAATCAGATCGTTTCAAGATGACAGCCACTCTAGAAATTCAAAGTGCTATAACTCAGCAATTTTTAAAGATATAGACGAAACAAAAAATGCTCCAGAATCTTTGCATCAAGGTAAAAAAAAATATTTTTCAATTTCTATTTTTTTAGTACCTCCGTTTAAATTAAATATTTTTTTAAATTTTGAAATGGCCGCCATTTCGAAACAATATGGCGGATGAAGTTGGCCAACGAACTCGGTCGAGACATTGGTATATTCTCTGTACACACTAAATTACATAAAAATCGGTTCATAAATACGCACGTTATCGCGTGACAAAAATCAGATCGTTTCAAGATGACAGCTACCTTAGAAATTCAAAGTGCTATAACTCAGCAATTTTTAAAGATATAGATGAAACAAAAAATGCTCCAGAATCTTTGCATCAAGGTAAAAAAATTTTTTTTCAATTTCTATTTTTTTAGTACCTCCATTTAAATTAAATGTTTTTTTTTTATTTTTTAAATCGCCGCCATTTTGAAACAAGATGGCGGATGAAGCTTGCCAAGGACCTCGGTCGAGACATTGGTATGTACTATGTGCACACCAGGTTACATTCAAATCGGTTCATAAATACGAGAGTTACAGCGTGACAGATATCATATATATATATATATATATATATATATACATATATACCGGGTGTCTCAAAAATGACTGAAGGATTTTAAAATTCAATAACTTCCAAACGGTAACAGATATTTAAAAAAATCTTGCAGGAGGGTTATGTAGGATATCAGGAGTTTTTGTCCTGTGATTCTTGATTTTAGTTCGAATTTTAAACAATAGATTGCGCTGAGAGCAATAGGCGTTCTGTCCAGACCCAATTTTTTGGTACTTCGAGATCCATTCAATTCATTTTAATCTCCTTTTTTCGCATGAAATAAGAGATAGGCCGACAAATTTAGATTGGATTTAGCGGTTATTTCTCACAGCGCCATCTATCGATGCTATTTGTAACTAAATCTGAGAATCGCAGCATAAAAACTCCTGACATCTTACATAACAGTCCTGCAAGAATAAATTTTATTATCTGTCACTGTTTGCAAGTAATGAAATTAATGTCAAAAACCGTTGTAAGTCTTCGTAAAAACTCAAACAAATTTTACTTCACCCTTTCTTATATATAAATAAAAACATACATTTATTTTACTTAAATAGGTGTCACAAATAAAAATCAAAATATGTTGACATGTTTCGGTTTAATAGTAAAAACCTTAATCATAACACACACATAATCAATAGAAAATGAATGACACTGTGTACCAAAAAATAATTTAAAAACCAAAAAACATAAAAATGCAAACATTGCGCCCTCTATGATCTCAAATAGCCTACGCTACCGCGGCTCCCTCTATCAGACTCCCTTTTTAAGTATTTATTAAGGAATTCCAACCATAAAATTGGAATATCAAATGATAAAGAATCATTACACACAGTATCCCTCCTAGAATATATCTCAATAGATTTCCGGATGATTGACTTGCGGTATAAACTCGAAACAAACACTAATCTACTATCTTTGAAACAAATATTAACCCCCCTCTTTAAAAACAGCCTTGATAACGCAGTCTTATCCCTACCAAATTTTATATCAGATTCACGCTCTTTCCTCCTAATCCCAAACTTTCTACCTGTCATACCAATATAATAATTAATATCCCCCCCCCCCTTCATTCTCATATGAAATTTCATACACCCCTGCGAGATCATCCTGTGAAACCGGATCAAAAGGTCTGTACAGAAGATGTTTCAATTTAGGAGGTGGTTTAGCAATTAATTCTAACTTAAACTTCATTAATTTACTTTTAAGTATCTCAAAATTACCCTTGATATATGGAAACGATAACCTTTTAAACCTATTAACCTCCCCCCTCTCGCACACCTTATCAACCAAAGTACAACTACCCTGTGAATGACCTTTACACTTATAATTTTTAATCAAATTATTAATATTCTCTCTTTTGTAACCATTTACTTTAGCAATATTGAAAATATAATTCAACTCCTCGTCCAAAAAATCCTCTGAACAAATATTAAACGCACGATTAACCATGAACCTGAACGTTGAGAATTTATACCCAAAAGGTGAATGCGCTGAATTTGGAATAATATGCTGACTACTAATATCCTTCATATAAACTTTTCTTTTTAAAACAGACCCCTCACTTATAAGGCACACGTCTAAAAATTAAAGAGCACGGTCATTTTCTAATTCAAAAGTAAACTGAATATTCTCATCTAGTTTTTTAACTTCATCAACGAAATCAATAAAAGACTCAACCCCTCCCTCCCAAATTAAAAACACATCATCAACATACCTCTTCCAAAATTTAGGAACTCTCTTAAACTTTACGAAAATATTCTCTTCAAAAGGTCTCATTTTAAACTCTGCTAAAAAACCCGAAATATGGGATCTCCTATGGGATCTCCTATGGGCTCCTATTTCTGTTTTTTTAGCAGAGTTTAAAATGAGACCTTTTGAAGAAAATATTTTCGTAAAGTTTAAGAGAGTTTCTAAATTTTGGAAGAGGTATGTTGATGATGTGTTTTTAATTTGGGAGGGAGGGGTTGAGTCTTTTATTGATTTCGTTGATGAAGTTAACAAACTAGATGGGAATATTCAGTTTACTTTTGAATTAGAAAATGACCGTGCTCTTTCATTTTTAGACGTGTGCCTTATAAGAGAGGGGTCTGTTTTAAAAAGAAAAGTTTATAGGAAGGATATTAGTAGTCAGCATATTATTCCAAATTCAGCGTATTCACCTTTTGGGTATAAATTCTCAACGTTCAGGTTCATGGTTAATCGTGCTTTTAATATTTGTTCAGAGGATTTTTTGGACGAGGAGTTGAATTATATTTTCAATATTGCTAAAGTAAATGGTTACAAAAGAGAGAAGATTAATAATTTGATTAAAAATTATAAGTGTAAAGATCATTCACAGGGTAGTTGTACTTTGGTTGATAAGGTGTGCGAGAGGGGGGAGGTTAATAGGTTTAAAAGGTTATCGTTTCCATATATCAAGGGTAATTTTGAGAGACTTAAAAGTAAATTAATGAAGTTTAAGTTAGAATTAATTGCTAAACCACCTCCTAAATTGAAACATCTTCAGTACAGACCTTTTGATCCGGTTTCACAGGATGATCTCGCAGGGGTGTATGAAATTCCATATGAGAATGAAGGGGGGGGGGATATTAATTATTATATTGGTATGACAGGTAGAAAGTTTGGGATTAGGAGGAAAGAGCGTGAATCTGATATAAAATTTGATAGGGATAAGACTGCGTTATCAAGGCTGTTTTTAAAGATGGGGGTTAATATTTGTTTCAGAGATAGTAGATTAGTGTTTGTTTCGAGTTTATACCGCAAGTCAATCATCCGGGAATCTATTGAGATATATTCTAGGAGAGATACTGTGTGTAATGATTCTTTATCCTTTGATATTCAAATTTTATGGTTGGAATTCCTTAATAAATACTTAAAAAGGGAGTCTGATAGAGGGAGCCGCGGTAGCGTAGGCTATTTGAGATCATAGAGGGCGGAATGTTTGCACTTTTATGTTTTTTGGTTTTTAGATTATTTTTTGGTACCCAGTGTCATTCATTTTCTATTGATTATGTGTGTGTTATGATTACGGTTTTTACTATTAAACCGAAACATGTCAACATATTTTGATTTTTATTTGTGACACCTATTTAAGTAAAATAAATGTATGTTTTTAGTTATGAAATTTTAAAATCCATCAGTCATTTTTGGGACACCCGGTATATATGTATAATCTATATTATAAAGGACAAACATATCTGTGCGTAACGCATACGTCATTCTGCGAATGGCAACACTCTGAAATTTGAAATGAAATTTCGGTTTTGCAATTTTCGCTACTGCAAATTTTTAAACTTCTAAACATCGCACAGTTTCAATTTTTACACCGTAATATAGGGGGAAAAATCTACTTTTAAATGCAATTTGTTTGAAAGCTCTATCTCAATTTATTTTTGAGATATTAATTTTTTTATAGTTTTTAGTACCAATTTTGTAATTGTGGCAACTGAATTACACCATTTCCATTAAGAGTAAAGGGAAAATAGTCATGGTTTATTTTTTTAATTGATTATATCCTTATTGATGCCATTTTCCCATTACAAATAAAAGTATTTTTTTATAATTTTTGAACAGAAAATGACGTCAGCCATAAAAAAACACGTATTCTTCTTCATAAATCAGTTACATTTCAATATTTTTAATTACGCTGATACTGAGTTTGAGACGCTAAGCAAAATAATTCAGTGAGTAAAAATGATGTCATATTTAAAACAAAACGATCATTTTCTTTGATAAAAATAAATATTTGACAAATAATAAATTGCCAATACTGTGACAACTGAAGGTAAATTTCTGATTTTTTTATTCGCGGGTACTGAGATTAGAACTTAAAGTTTGTGAGAATGTTCACATGCAAAGTTGTATCGGACAAACGTGACTTTAAGTTTGGAAATACATTAATTAATAATTGCGCGTTAAAATACTTTTAAATTGTGAACTTGAGTCGTGCGTATGTAAATTTTGAGAATGTGAAAATAACGTACAGTTTTCATTTTATGGGGGGGAAATTTTATGATGTGACAAAGCAAAATCTTTTTTACTGATTTTTCATCCTGTAAAAACAAACATAAGAGCCTCAATCGATAACTTCATCATAATTATTCATCTTGATTACGTATTCTAATACAGTTTAATTTTTCAATAATTTAAGCAGTTGAAGTTTGTGGAAATAACATTTTGATAATTTTAAATAAAAATATTATTGATTTTAAGAGTTAGACAACCAATGTAAGATGAATTTTTATTGTAATTATTTTTGTAGGTTTATCATAAATTTGGTCTAACAGTTTCTTTCTAAACATTTTAGTTCGTCGAATTTCGACGGGTTCCAACTCGTATAAATAAAATCCTAATGAAACGAATTTATGAAACGAATATATGAAACGCCTGAAATGTAACGATTCTTTGAATCGACTGATTAAACAACTGATTATGTTTCACGGTGATTTCGTCTAAAAAAAGGAATACTTTGCGATGAAATTAACACCAAAAATCAATATTGATCCGCAGATTTCAAAACTGGTATCAGAATTTTTAAATTCGAATTAGTTTTCGAAATGTTAATTTTTTTCTAATTTTATTTGCATTTTTCTAATGATAGCAACTGAAATTTTAATCAAACAGATATTTTTTTTTCAGATTTTAGAAAAGGTTACTATTTTAAACTAATTTGGCGAGAAGTTTGGCCTCCCTTGGCCTCCCTAAAATGTATGCTAAGAAATGTATCATGTTACTTTTATTCATAATGCAATTTGTATTTCATTATCATTTTATTTAATACAAACAGAAACATTTAAAATAAATGGCTTTCACTTCTTTATTTTTTTAAACGAAATGAAAAGAAAAATATTAGGCACAGATGTCATATACGCACCGGGGTACCTAATTGGCGCCAAAATGGCATTATTTGGTTGACATGGTAACCCGGCTATTGTTGTTTATTTAATAATAAGTGTTTATTTACTTTACTTTCTATTTAAATTACATAAATTGTTTTGTTCTATAGTTAATTATTTGTTTGGTTATTTTCCTTTAAAAATAAAAAATAATAGAAAGTAATTAAAAAATACGGTACTACTTAGTTATTCCATCGACCCATTTCGCCAAATTATATAAATCGCCAAACCACTTGCCAAATTATACAAATTGACATAATTTTTATTTTAAATAACGAAAGAACAAAGAAAATAGTATAACATTAATAAATATACAAATAAAACGTCGAAATAAAAATCACTTGATGACCTAAAGACGTATAACTTGCTTAAAGTCAAGTGAATGTGACATTTATCAACCATTATTGGCATTTAATCTTATAGTTTGGTGATAGATTTTTGGTCGACGGGATAACTAAGTAGTACCAAAAATACATATGTAACTGGTATTCGAAAACCAGGATTTCACCAAATTTTCGTAAAAAAAATCACGCCAAACAAGGTGCGTCTATGGCATCTGGCCAAATATTAAATGATGTAACAAGCGATGACATTTAATTCCAACTTCAAAGCAATGTTATAATTTACCACTCGAAAAATTTAAAAAAAATGCGAACTGGTGAGTTGAAAAATAGTTATTGGCGGGATTTGCACCCGGCTAGCGTAACAGTACCAAGAATTCTTTGCGACAATGCTTTTATGTAGCATTATTCGAAAAAAAAAATGATTTTTTTTAATCGAAATGGAAAACTTTCGGCACAGATGCCACACACGGTCCCATATTGGCACTATTTTTTTCTGACGCCAATGTCATATTCGAAACGGGTACTTAACTGGCGCCATAGTATCGTTATTTTGCTTGATTTGATAAGCCGGATGTTGTTGATCTTTTCCCCAAATCAGCGTCGAAAAAAAATCGCGCCAATATGGTGCCGTATAGGATATCTGGGCCAAACTTTCATATGAAAAGCGAAGGGATCACAGCGTATTTATTTATGGCAGTTACATGACTTGGACTATTATAATATAGATGAAATGATGGCGATAGAATAATATTTGGCGACTTATCACCTGTACATGGCTAATATTAAAGTTCTAAAATGGTACCAGGAATATAAAAAGCGAAGTGGTTCGCTCGGAACTCTTGATGATAGTCACATGACTTAGGCTATTGTTATAGAAATTCTTTTAAAATGCCGGGAGACAAAGACTCTGTACACTTAATTCCTTTTATTTTTAGCTTCTTTTCAAACGTTTAACTGATCCTCTTTAATCAAACACGAAAACAACCATTGGATGTCTTAACAGCAACTGATTTGGCCTTAAATTTTTGAAATCAAAGGAAATTGAATGGAAACCCGTTTACAGGGAGATCTGCACAGCTTTTTTCAGTATAATTCAATCTTCTATAATACTTTTTAAACCGATCAGATTAGCGTATTTTTAGATTCTGCGGTGTCTGAACGGGGGTTGGCGAGCGTAGCTTGCAGGGAGCAGAGCCCCCTAGTATATATATATATATATATATATATATATATATCAACAATTGAACGGAGGGAGGTTTCGGGGTCTGGGAGACATGATCGGTGAAAATATACCAAAATTCTTCGGAATCGATTTCCTCCGAACGGCTGCAATATGTAGCTTTTTGTAATGAAACCTACCTAAAATATCTGAAACCTCCTAAACCGAAGAAAGGACTGAGATCCATATTATGTTTATTTAACTACTATAGAGAGCCCTTGACAGATCTTCCCAGAGAAACTTTTCCAAATGATATTCCATGGTCGAAAGATGCTTAAAAATCGTTTAATACGTTAAAGGAAAGTTTATTTGAAGTTACAAACCTTTATACCCCAGACATGTCCAAACCGTTGGAAATGAACACCGATGCTTCCATAATGGGCATTGGTGCCTGTTTAATGCAAAGAGACAAAGACGGTATGTTAAAGCCCATAACCTTTGCCAGTCAGAAGCTTACTCCGACTCAATCAAAGTGGAGCACAATTGAAAAGGAAGCATATGCTGTAATCTGGGCACTTGGGAGATTCGAAAAGTGGACTTATGGAACCACCATAATATAGCATACGGATCATAATCCCCTAAAATACTTAACAGAGGGAACTCCTAAGAACGCTCGATTACAGAGATGGTCGTTTGCACTATCTCGCAATCAGGTTTCTGTTGCTCATAAACCAAATAGTGCTAATACAGTGGCAGATGATTTATCTCGCATTTAGGAGTATAATATATATATATATATACATATATATATATATATATATATATATATGTTGTAGTATTTCATTATTATATATTGAATCATGTGCATTTGTAATCTGTATCTTTTCAGTATATAGTGTATAAGAAGTTATATATGTCAGTAGTTTAAGTAAATGCTCTCGATGGGACGGGTAAGAACTAAGACTTTTTAAGTAGAACATTTGGCAGGACTATTAAGAGTGGTTTCACAGTGTGGGACATCATCCAACATGTGGAAACTGGAGGGAAGGTGTGAAGGTCGCCTATACTCTATGGTCCAAGGACATTTTAGGAAACGCGGGATGGCAACTGCCGGAGAAAAGAGACTGTGTATGTGTTCTAAAAGGTGTGCTGCGACGCACTGGTGAATATATGTAATCCTGCATTACATAGAAAAGACGTAATCTCGTATTATTAAGTAAGATTGTGTGTGTGTAGTCTTTAATGTGCTAGTCAATTGTACATAGATTAAACGTATTTAACCAGATCACTGCATCTCTTTTACTGTTTTCTTAATCAACATGTGAAATCACGAACCGTCCATGATAGCTAGGAAGCTTTTATTACAATACATTTCAGCATTCATGACTAATTGTGTTTGTATTTTAGACTAAAGTAAGCGTAACTTTTTTTGTAATGCAGATATTTTAATTCTGTTTTTTTAATTCTACATTAAATTCCCTTGAATTTGAAATATAAACATTAGTATTTATGTGAAAAGTAATGCATTCTATAAGCACACAAAAATTTGAAATATGAAAATTTCAAAAATTGTCCACAATTTTGACCATCACTGTAAATACCGAGTTACAAATTTGTTCTAGCTTTAAATACGATACAAGAATTGATAGACGGGTAAAGATTGCAACAGAGGCTATGAAAAAGAAGAGGAACGGAATGTTGAAATTCCCCAAATACCAGCATAAAATAACACAGGCCTAAATTTTTTTTATTTATTTTTTTTTTTTTTTTTGGTGACTATGATTTTACAGATGATTTTAGATATTTTTGGGACACTGAATCCAAATATAATATCAGTTTTTCTCCACCTCCACTTTTTTAGATATGCGACGAGAACTAAAGATTTTTTAGAACTGAAGTGACCTTCAACGCTTAAACTGGCCTTTGACACATGGGCCAGTCGCAACGCTCAAAGCGAGGAGGATGAGGATGAGGATGGCCATCCAGGGAAACCCAAACGCTCAAAGCGATTTGAGAGGCACTGAAATTTCAGAAGGCCTTGAAAAAAACAGATGTGCAAGTAAAACCGACGTTCTGCGCATGCTTATGATTTCGCGCCGCTCATCCATAAAGCCAAATAGGAAAGCCACAAAGAGATAAGGTTAGTTTGTGAGTTTTCTCTGTGGAGGGTAGACGTTGTTGAACTTTTTCGATATTTGTGTTTAGTATAGCACTCTTATAAAGTTAATTTAAAACGTACTGTATTGTAGATTGTTGTATTTGTGTCGTTGAATATAATTTAAATGAGTTCAAGTAGAAGAAGTTTTCTAAATCGTCCTAATCTGTTTTGCTACATATGTGGAGAATACGTGTTAAAAGAGAACAGAAAAAATGTTACGGACTTTGTAAAGAGAGCTTATCTTGGATACTTCGGTGTTAAACTTGGTGATCAGAATAAAACCTGGGCAACGCATCAGGTCTGTAAAACTTGTACAGAACACTTACGATAGTGGACTAACGGGAAAAGTAAAAGTCTCAAATTTGGTTTGCCGATGGTTTGGAGAGAAACCCCCAAACCACTTCGATGACTGTTATTTCTGCCTAGTAAATATTAATGGAATTAATCGAAAGAACCATAGTAAATGGACTTATCCTGAATTAGTCTCTGCAAGACGTCCGGTTCCTCACTCAGAGGAAGTGCCGATCCCAACCTTTTGCCAGCTACCAGAGCCCTGTGAGGGTGAATACTGTCCCTCTGATCATCCTTCCGATACTTATAAAGGTGACAGTGATTATGATGAGATGTAATCAATGCCTAAACTTTTCAACCAAGATGAGTTAAATGATCTCACCAGAGATCTCAACCTGTCAAAAGAAGCTTCTGAATTACTGGCTTCAAGATTGAATGTCAAAAATTTACTGGAACAAGGGACCAAAATTACCTTTAACCGCACAAGAGAAAAGGACCTACTACCCTTCTTCTCCCAAGAAGACAATCTTGTATTTTGTCACGAAATTAGAGGACTCTTGAAAAAAAAATGGGTCTTCCTGAATATTTTCCGGATCATTGGCGCTTATTTGTAGGCAGCTCGAAGCGGAGTTTAAAATGTGTCCTTCTACAAAATGGGAAAAAATATGGTTCAATACCAATTGCTCACTCAACGAAAATGGAAGAATAATATAACACAATAGCTTTGGTCTTTGACAAGATAAAGTATCATGAACATCAATGGGTGATTTGTGTGGATTTAAAAATGGTAAACATTCTCCTTGGACAGCAAAGCGAAAACACGAAACATCCTTGCTTCTTGTGTTTTGGGGATAGCAGGGATAAAACACACCATTGGGTTAGAAAAGAGTGGCCTAAGAGAGAAAACATGGATGTTGGGGAAAGGAATATCATTAATAACCCTTAGTTGCATAAAATCATACTTCCTCCACTGCATATCAAGCTTGGCCTTATGAAGCAGTTTGTGAAGGCTCTTGATAAAAACGGGTCATGCTTTGCATATATAGGAGAGAAAATGCCCCAATTGAGTTATGAAAAAATTAAAGCAGGAATATTTGGCGGGCCACAAATAAGACAACTTATTAAGGATCCTGCCTTCATAAATTCGATGAATGAGACTGAGCGAAAAGCCTGGACTTAATTTTTGCAGTTGTCGAAAACTTTCTGGGCAAACACAAAGCAGAAAACTATGTAGAACTAGTAAACGAAATGCTTAATAGTTTTAAATCTCTTGGGTGTAATATGAGCATTAAGGGCACTATTTACACAGCAACTTAGAGCATTTTGCTGAAAATTTAGGAGACACCACTGAGGAACAGGGTGAAAGATTTCACCAGGATATTAAGACTATGGAGGACCGCTACCAAGGAAGGATACGCACATGATGGCAGATTACTGTTGGAGTTTATAAAGAGACTGTTCAAAAATACATTCACGGAATGTCACGGAAAAGAAGTTTCCGAAATGTTACTTGAGAATTGGTCTCATCGATGACTTTTTCCTCTATGTTTGTGAGTAAATATATTTGTATAATATAATTTTTAAAAATATTATTTGAATATATGTATATTATAATAATGAAAATTAACATTTGTATATTATAAAAAAAATTCTGTGTTTATTTATTTTATTTTTGTTTAATTCGTGGATTTAACTTAAAATAGTGTAACATATATTTCACCAAAAGTTCTATATATTAAACATTTGAGCTCCTAGGCAAAATTTAATGCAATATTTGAATTCAGGACATCGAATTCATATAAAATCAGCTCCAAAAACTTAGGCACCAAAACAGCTGCTGGCTTGTGTAATATTTTGATGTTCCCTTGACTTTTATTAGAAATCATCCCACTTCCGCGTAAACAAACAGACAAAGAGCTGTAAAAAAAAACTGCGGAAATGAATATGTCTTTACAGAAAGATAATGTTTAAATAATGAATTATTAAATAATAAAACTGAATGAATCATCAAAAAATCTAAATAATACAAAGGACGAGATTCGTGGTGGAAATTTTAACAACCCGTCATCAGCCAATATAAACTTATGACCGTACGGCGACAAGGTTACGAATAAACAGAAAGGGCAAAGAGGGCGGCAGAATACCTAAAATGTAAGCCCCAATCACAGAGGAAGACATGTTAAAGAGGAAAGTGTTGTCAATGAAAAGAAAAATTAGCAAAAAAGAAAAGAGAAAAGGAAATGAAAGAAATAAACAAAATAAAAATAAAAGAAAAGAAGTAAATAAATTTATAAATGATAATATTAATAATAAGTAAATAAATAAATAAAACAAAAAGAGAAAAACGCAAGAAAATCATACAAATAAAAGATGTTTTCCTCCATAACTATATGATAGTCAAGGAAAGAAGGGAAATAATTACAAATGTAATTTCCAAGCTTAAGGGAGAAAGAGAGGTAATGAGAGATCACTGACAAGTTTATCGGATTTTTTTTAAATAAAATAGGCTTCGCTAAAATCCAAATGAGTGCGACAGACAGGGGAAGAAGTAATTTTGTCCATGGAGAAATTGCTCGCTTAGTTTGACCAATAAGGCAGACTAGGTAGGGTTGACCATACGAGAATCTTGACCGAACCATCAGTTTTCATATTTAAAAGTATGTCAGAGTTTTATCAATAGGTGTCAACCAAAGCTACTGGAATGCTTAAATAACAGACACAGTTTCATAGAGATAATTGAAGTAGGTGTGGAAAAAATTAATTGTGGGGCGTTTTCAACCTAAAGGCTGTGTTTTTTAGAAATATTTTGTAAGCTTTTTGCAGATAAAATATGTGATAGAATTTAAGTAAGTAGGTTTTGAGTAATTCAGAAATATCGAGCTTTTAATCCAGTCATAAAGATTATGCAGTAAGTTAGGCTTAACATAACAATGTGCTATTCTATAGAAAAAGGTTATGTGCGGAGGCTTGACCCAGTCAATGTTAGGGAGGACTGACCAGATTTCAAGCGAGATTTTCCGTTTTCATTCAAAAAACATCGTTGACTAAGGGGGCCCTTCTACCTTACAGAAAATGCATTTATATCATGATGTATATATTATTTTAGATTGTGAGACATTTTATATTAAATTATTGCATTGAAAGATATCTACCGATATATAAACTTGGGAAACGTATCTAGAACACCAATTTTCAAAAGACTTTCAGAATAGGGAGGCGCTTCTACTGTTTTAAAATTCAGATCTAGTAAAAATTGCCTGGCGACAATGTGTTAATTAAGGGGATTTGGAAATATTTCTATTATACTCTGTGCATAATGAAAGATTAATGGTTATATATAAAAATGAATGTAAATTTTAATCTACAAAGGTACAGTAAAATGGGATGATGGAAAAGAAAACGTTTAAAACTGATTAAAGAAAGATGCGAAAAATTGCAATAGTATCCACTGCACGAAAAAATTAATAAAATATAAATGGAAAAGTTGATAGGAACTTTTTTGCATTTAAATATTACTTACAATAGGGTTACAATAGGGTTATGGAGAAAACTAGAAAATACTAAAGCAGCACTCTTAACTGTTTCAGGGGCAGTGGTATGTTTATGAAACCACTTAATTTAATTCTCAAATTCCACAATGGCACCAGAATTTTTCTAAAATATTTTTCCATTTAATACGTATGTGAAATACAGCCTTTTTCATATTTCCAAATAAATTTGTTCGTATATTCCGGGGCCAGTCATATATTTCAACATTTTAGTACTGAAAGTACTTTAAACTGAAATGGTTAAAATATATTAATGATAAGTTAAGTACTCATGCGGCTGCAAAAGTACATCGAATTGATCGAAAAACTTTAGGAAGGTATGTAGACAAATTTCAACATATGAAAACGGAACCTGTTTTTAGCGGAATACTGATTTAAATGTTAAAATTTCACTTTCGCTGCTGTACAGTTATACCTGCTCAGATAAAATCCTGTTTTAAACAAAATTTTTCTCTTCTGACATGCGATTGCACCTAAACAGGTCTGTTTAAGTATCATATTTTCAAAAATATTTTTTTATAATAATTAAACCATGTAGCATAAAGTTATATTATTTGAGTCAGAAAGATGACGTTTACGATTATTAAATTTTTTGGGAGCTTTTTCAATCAAACATGGATTATAACCACGAGAAAGAGCAAGATTTTCAAAAAAAAAAATAATTCATGTTACGTCTTGCCTTGACACTGTTTTGAACGTACCTCCTTGCGCGTTCCACAGACTTTTGTGTTTGCCGTTTGGAAACGGCAGTCCTTACCGTTTGTTGTTGTTATTCGCCCGTCGAATGCCGTTATGGAATAAAACCGCATTTAGTGAGCTATTTATTTAGCTAAAATGACTGTGGGGTCATTATTGTTAGTAATAACGACTATTATAGTATTGTCAGGAGTGTCAAACTGTGGTCCGCCGAATACCACTAATATTTTATAGAAATGGCCTACAAGTTGAATCGCAGAAATTCGACGATTCGATAATGCAAAGATAACTACAAAATTGTAGTGGTATCCGGTGCGCCACAGTTTGACACCCCTGGTATTGGTGGAGCATAATTATACAGGTTATGTCTTTAATTCGAGTGCTAGTGTCCACAAAAACAACATCGCAATATGTTTCGTAACTGACTATGGTGTCAGTTCTGATACAAATTCCGACTTATCTATTCTAATATTATAAAGAAGTCAAAATTGTTTGTTTTTTAGAGGTTATCTCTGGAACTACTGAACTGATTACAAAAGAAATGGTATCAAAATGATGGTGTTAGTCCAACGTAGAACATAGGCTATATTTTATGACAGTGCCACTACCCCAAAGATTGTGCAGGAGCAAAAAACGTTCTAAAAATGCAAGTTTTGTGTTATAGAAGGGTCTAGAATCATGAAATTTGGAATGGTAGTTACTTATAAGATATAACTGATATCGAAGAACATTTTCTAAACAATTCGAAATTTAAAAAGGGTGAAAATGCACAAAAAGCGTTCTAAAAAACGTTCTAAATGAGTATTTCTACACAATCTCAGGAAATACCAAACGATTTAAAAAATAATGGTGTCAAAATGATGGTGACAACCCTTGCTCTAACATAGGCTTTGTTTTATATCGGTGCCTCTACCCTAAAGGGGGTGCAGGGGCAAAAAATTTTAAATTACGGCTTTTGCGTTAGTGAAGGGCTTAGAAAATTGAAATTTGAAATATTAGTTACTTATTAGATAAAAGGGATTTCTAAGAACAGTTCTTAAAAAAATCGAAGTTTAAAAGGAGTGAAAATGCGCAATTAGCGTTCTAAAAAACGTTCGAAATGGGGTTTTCTACACAATCTCAGGAAATACCAAACCGATTTAAAAAATAATGGTGTCAAAATGATGGTGACAACCCTTGCTCCAAGGTAGTCTATATTTTGTATTGGTGCCACTACCCCAAAGGGTGTGCAGGAGCAAAAAACGTTCTAAAAATGCAATTTTTTCGTTACAGAAGGGCCTAGAAATATGAAATTTGAAACATTAGTTAATTATAAGATATAAAGAATTTCCGAGAACTGTTCTTAAAAAAATCAAAATTTAAAAGGGGTGATAATGCGTGAAGAGGGTTCTAAAAACATTCTAATTGGTGATTTCTACTCAGTTTTGGGAGTATCAAATCGATTTCAAATGTAATGGTTGTAAATTGATGGTGAGAGACCTTGCTCTAACATGAGCCTGTTTTATGTTTGTATCACTACCACCTTGGGGTTGCAGGAGAAAAAAAGTTATAAATTGCAGTTTTATGTTATGGAAGGACCTAGAATCATGAAATTTTGAATGCTAGTTACTTATAAGATATCAATGATCTCTAAGAACATTTCCTAAAAAAATTCGAAATTTAAAAAGGATGAAAATGCGCGAAAAGCGTTGTAAAAAACATTCTAAATTGCGATTTCTATGCAACCTCAGGAAGTACTGAACCGATTTCAAATATAACGGTGTAAAATGATGGCGAAAGCTCTTGCTCCAAGATATTTTATGTCTGTTTCGTCTGTATTTTATGTCTGTGCTATATTTTATGTCTGTTTCGACTACCCCAGAGGTGATGCAGGAACTAAAACGTTCTAAAAATGCGATTTTTGAATCATGGAAGGACCTAGATTCATGAAAGTTTGCATGGTATATATTTATTAGATATAAATGCTCTATCGTGTAAACAGCGTTCTAAAAACGTTCTAAATGCCGATTTGTCACCAATATCTCAGGAAGAATCAAACTGATTTCAAAAGTAATGGTAGGCAAATTAATGCTGACAGCCTCTGTTCTAACATAGACGCCATTTCATGTCGGTGTCACTATCACTTGGAGGTTGCAGGAGCAAAAAACGTTCAAAATTTCATTTTTGTGATCGGTAGGGGCTAGCAACTTGAAATTAGCCAAGGTACATATTTATTAGATGTAAATTATCTTTAAAAACAGTTTTGAAAAAAAAAATGGAAATTTTAAAACGGGTGAAAATGCGCAAAAAACGTTCTAAAAACGTTGTATAAAAGTTCTATATTGCGATTTCCACTCAATCTCAGGAAATACCAAACCTATTTCAAAAGTAATGGTTGCAAATTGATGGTGACAGTGCCTGCTCCAACATAGACTATATTTTATGTTGCTGCCACAACCATCTAGGGGTGCAAGAGCAAAACATGTTCTAATTTGCATTTTTTGCACAACTGAAGGGTCTAACATTTTGAAATATGACATGGTATTTACTTACAAGATGCAACTGCTTTCTACGAACAGTCGAAAGAAAATTCCAAATTTAAAAGGATGACGTGAGCGAGAAGCGTTCTAAAAACGTTCTAAATTACATTTTTTATTCAATCTTATCAAATACCAATCCGATTTAAAAAATAATGGTGTCAAATTTTTGGTGATAGAACCTGCTCAAACATAAGCTATATTTTATGTCTGTGCCACTACCACCAGAGGGTTGCAGGAGCAAAAAACTTTCTAAATTGCGATTTCTGTGATACTGAAGAGGCTAGAATTTTTAAATATGGCATGGTAGTTACTTATAAAATATAAATGCCCTCGAAGGACTGTCGAAAATAAATTCGCATTAAAAACAGGTGAAGCGAAGGGGGGGGGTGCGAAAAGGGTACTAAAAAAGACTTAAATTACGATTTCTATGTAATTTCAGGGGATATAAACCAAATATAAAAGTAATAGTTGCGAATCAATGGTAACAGTCTCTGATCCTACACAGGCTATATTTTATGCGGATGATTCTACCACCTGGAAGTTCACAGGAACAACAAACGCTCTAAAAAGGGCCTTTAGAAGCTTTCTAAATTACGTTTCTGTGGAATATTAGGAAATAATAAACCGATTTCAAAATTAATGTTGGCAAATTAATGGTGATTGTTAATATTTCAACATAGCCCTTTATGTTGAGAGAGGTGATAAGACATGGAGTTTGACATGATGGTTAATTTTAAGACGTAAAAAGATGGGTTCTAAAAAATTCAAAACTTCGTCTGAATACAGAAATATGCTTATTATTTGAGCATAAAAGCTTCAAAATATTTTCTAAATTATCATTTATTAATTTAAGGGGACGAGGGACCTTAAAAAACCTTAAAAATCAATTCTTTATTTTTTGAAATTTTGACTTTAAATATTATTCAGGGTTACATTATATGCATTATGACAAGCATTTATCAAAAAAAAAATTTTTTTTTAATTATTTTTGAGAAAAAAATGGAGTTTTACGCGTTGTCTTAGAAATCTTCGAAATGCCCCATGCACATTCCAAATCAATGAAAATCCCCAATATTTTTTAGAAAAGTTTGGTTTATATATATAAATAAAACTGTGCATCGAATTTTATATATTTGAATATAAAGGTAAAAAAAAAAAATTAAAAATTTCAAAATTTTTTCAAAAAAATTTCAAAAATGTTGATTTTTTTTTTTTTTTTTTTACACCTTCATATTCAAATATATAAAATTCGATGCACAGAATTATTTATATATATAATCCAAACTTTTATAAAAAATAGTGGGGATTTTCATTGATATGGAATGCGCAGGGGGCATTTCGAAGATTTCTACGACGGCGTGTAAAATGCCATTATTTTCTCAAAAATAATTTTTTTTTAATTTTTTTTGTGATAAATGCATGCCACAATGCATATAATGTACCCTTGAGTAATATTTAAATTAAAATTTACAAAAAAAAGAAAAAAATTAAAAAATTTTGAAATTTTGAAATTTTTTCGAAAATTTTCAATTTTTTTTTTTACCTTTATATTCAAATATATAAAATTCGATGCACAGTTTTAATTATATATATAAACCAAACGTTTATAAAAAATATTGGTGATTTTTATTGATATGGAATGCGCAGGGGGCATTTCGAAGATTTCTACGACGACACGTAAAATGCCATTTTTTTCTCAAAAATAAATTTTTTTTTAATTTTTTTTGTCATAAATGCATGCCGTAATGCATATAATGTACCCTTTAGTAATATTTAAAGTTAAATTTGCAAACAAAATGAAAAAAAATGAAAAATTCTGAAATTTTGAAATTTTTTCGAAAAATTTCAAAATTTTTCAAAAAAAATTTTTTTTGACCTTTATATTCAAATATATAAAATTCGATGCACAGATTTTTTTATATATATAAACCAAACTTTTATAAAAAATATTGGGGATTTTCATTGATATGGAACGCGCATGGGGCATTTCGGTGATTTCTAAAACAACGCGTAAAATTCCACTTTTTTCTCAAAAATGACTTAAAAAAATTTTTTTTTTTTGTAATAAATGCATGCCATAATGCATATAGTGTACCTTTGAGTAATATTTAAGGTGAAATTTACAAAAAATAAAAAAATTATTTTTAAGGTCCCTCGTCCCCTTAAATCTAATTTCTGCATAATGCAGTGTAATAATAAAGTTTAGTCAAACTATTTTTTAAATAGTAATTTTTGAATTATTCCTAAAAGTATAATTTCTTTTAATAAAAATTAGACATATAAATATCACTTGCCATATTTCAAATATTACGTGAGGAAAGCCGCGGAGTTTGCTAGTATGCATATAAAAAGAATTGTTTGTTATTCGACTCTCTTCGTATAATTTGACTATCTTCGCATTTATATTTGAACTAGTTACAGTCCATAATTAGTTTACATACATGCACATAAGTGGTGCAGTCGTTTGGAGTTAGGAACTGGTATTATTCTTGGCGTATTATTTATAGATAATCATTTGCAAAATGACTGAAAAAAAGCAACTTAACAACGTTAAATAGACAGAGCAGAGCCTATAGGGCAGTTGACGAGAATACAAACATTTCTAGATGATGAAAAAAAAGACATTTGGGAATATCAAGTTAAATTTGACAATATTCGAAAAATTGTCTCGAATCTAGACGACTTAAAGGTCAAATATTTTGAAATTGAAGAAAAGGATACGGAGCTTAATGATCATCAAGCGGCCTTTACAGAAATAGAAGATAAAGCAGAAAAATTAGAGGGAAGATTTAGAAAATTCTTACTCTCTAATTGTAATAATAGTGAAAATGCATATCATGTTAGTAATTCAAATTTTGATAATTCAAATATAAATTTTAAATTGCCTGATATACCATTATCAGGCAATATCATCATACCAAGATCAGTTTATGACTTTAATTGATTCAAATAATAACTTGAGAAGCACACAGAAAATGTATTATTTAAAATCTACCCTTAGTCATAGTGCTTTAGATGTAGTTACAGATGACGATTCTTATGATTCGCTTTTTAAAGCATTTCAAGATCATTTTCAAAATAAACATTTCATTGTAAACAGTCATTTGAATGAAATATTTAAATGGAAATTGCCGCAAGATTCAGCTAAAGGTTTAAGGGCCGTTGTTGACGGATGTCAAAAACACATTCGCGCTGTTAAAACTATTGGTTTAGAACTTAATCAATTTTCAGAAATCATGCTGATAAATATTATTCTTAAAAAACTACACAAGAAAACAAAAAAACAATCTGAATTATCCTTAACCGACAGTGAATTACCGGAATGGGATGAATTTATTGCCTTTCTGGAGAAGAGCTGCTTAGTATTAGAGAATTTGCAGGGTAATTTAAATACGAAACCTAAACAATTTTCAGGTGAAAGAAATCTAAATGCAAAAAGTTTGCTCATAAACAGCGATTTCCGTACAAAAAATAAATGTCTTCTTTGCCATTCTATCAATCATTCTATTTTTAAATGTTGTTCGGTCGTTTTTATGCTTTGTATCATTGGGAATGACTTTTATCGTCTACGTTTGTTTATACGAGTTCTTAGAATGTTTTGTTGCGAAAGAGGTAGCCATGAGCGGCTCTTGTGATATTATTTAAATAAAAAACAGTGCACTGCAGTTTTATTATTTTGAGTATTTGTGAGTATTTAATATGAGCTAACGTAATGGTCCGCCAAGGAACGAAGAAGCAGCCTGGGATTAAATTCAACGAGCTTCTAAAATCAAATTTTATGCTGTGTGAAACGCCGATATGAATGATAAGTTCTAAGAGTTCCGTGCTACAAAATTCGTCAAAAGATTATTCGAAAAGTAAGTGAATGTGATTTTTCTTATCTTTATTGTTATATACATATATTGAACAATGTTTAAAGGCGCAAAAAAGAGGATTTAAGGCTTATAGCCACTGAAATAAATCTAAATGTTAATGAAAAAATGACAACTGCTGATTTAAGCGTTATTATTGAAGACAGTGAAATGTATAGAATTAAACCATATTTTGTGAAAGATATAGCAAACGATATAATTGAAAATCGTAAACATGAGGAGCAAAAGCAATTTGATCTGGAAAAAACGAAACTTGAAAGATAAAAAAAATGAAGTAGAACTGGCTAAAATTAAATCTGAAGCTAAATCTAATATTAGTGAGAGTGAAATAAAATTAGAATCGTTAGAACAATTGATAAAAAGTATTCGAACTTTGACTGTGAAAATTCCTATACGTCCTGAAGGATGGGGGTTTTTCTTTTCTTCTTTAGAACGAGCTTTTAAGACTAAAAATGTTCCAGAACAATATAAAGCAGAAATTCTGTTAAATTTATTAAGGGATAAAGCATCTAACATAATAACTTACTTATATGATAGTGTTATCGAGAATTATGCAAAAATAAAAGAATTAGTATTAAAATAATTTCAACCTTCACTTTATTTTTGCTTAGAGCAATTTAGAAAAACTGTTAAACAGCCAAATGAGACGCATGTGCAGTTTGCTTCACGTCTAATGGCAAACTGGGAATATTATTTAAATTTAAGAAATGTCTCCAATTTCGAGAGTCTAAAACAACTTATAGTATCGGATAAATTATATCAAACATTAGATAGAGAAACAACTTCAATTTTGGCAACTGCAGTCTTTATCGTTTATTGTTGTTCTTCGCCCGTCGAATGCCCTTATGGTATAAAGCCACATTTAGTGAGCTATTTCGTTAGCTTAAATGACTATGGGGTCATTATTGTTAGTAATAACGACTATTATAGTATTGGTGTAGCATAATTATGCAGATTATGTCTTTAATTCGAGTGGTATTGTCCACGAAAACAACATCGCAATATGTTTCATAACTGAATAGGGTGCCAGTCCTCATAAAAGTTCCTGTATATGTGTATATAAAAAGAACTGTTTGTTATTAGAATCTCTTCGTATTATTTGACTATCTTCGCATTTATATTTGAACTAGTTACAGTCCATAATCTGTTTACATACACGCACAATTATTAAGATCAGAAAAGTCTCAACAAATGCGTAACGGCTTAAAAACAAATGTATAAAAGGACGCCATTTTTTTGTAGAGAGGATGCTTTGAAACTGCATGAGGAGGAGTGATACAACGAAAGATTTTCTATAAACAGAGTTAGAGAACCAATCATGGTGTTTTTACCCGACTGCCATGAAGGGTTGGTTATGTGGATTTCCTTATAACCTCGAAACATCCCAACGGCTAGATGCATTTCAAAGAATGAGGTCTCTATCGATTAGTCTTAACAGTCCGATGGTTAGAGGCTACGTTTTGTTTTTATAAATTCAAAATAGTGGCCGACAAATACAAAATGGCGGTAGGACGAAATTTCCCAAAATGGAGTAGAAATCACCATTTGGAATGTTTTTTAGAAAACTCTTCGCGCATTATCACCTCTTTTAAATTTCGAATTTTTTAAGAACTGTTCTTAGAAATCCTTTATATCTAATAAGTAACTAATATTTCAAATTTCATATTTATAGGACCTTCGGTAACACAAAAATTGCTTTTTTAGAATGTTTTTTGTTCCAGCACCCACTTTGGGGTAGTGGCACCGACATGAAAAAACTATCTTCGACCTGTCTTGGAGCAAGGTTTGTCATCATCATTTTGACACCATTATATTTTAAATCGGTTTGGTATTTCCTGAGATTCTGCAGAAACCCCCATTTAGAACGTTTTTTAGAACGCTTTTCGCGTATTTTAACCCCTATTAAATTTCGAATTTTTTAAGAACTGTTCTTAGAAACCCTTTATATCTATTAAGTAAGTAAAGTTTCAAATTTCATATTTCTACTCCCTACAGCAACGAAAAAACCATAATTTAAAACATTGTTTGCTCTTGCACCCCCTTTGATGCAGTGGCACTAACATAAAACATAGCCTATGTCAGAGCAATGTTTATCACCATCATTTTGACATCATTATTTTTGAAAACGGTTTGGTATTTCCTGAGATTGTGTAGAAACCACCATTTAGAACGTTTTTTAGAACGCTTTTCGCACATTTTCACCCCTTTAAAATGTCGAATTGTTTAGAAAATGTTCTTAGATATAATTTATATCTTATAATTAACTACCATTCCAAATTTCATGATTCTAGGCCCTTCCATAACACTCCCATTGCATTTTTAGAACGTTTTTCGCTCCTACACCCCCTTTAGGGTAGTGGCACCAACATAAAATATAGCCTATGTTCTAAGTTGGACTAACACCATCCTTTTGATACCATTACTTTTGAAATCGATTCGGTAGCTCCATATATTACCTCTACAAAACACACAATTTTTACTTCTTAATAATATTAGTATAGATTACAGCAATACGAACAAAAATTTGATAATAACTTATTCACTACAGAATCCCTCAACAACAGAAGTAAAAAAATTATGGTTTGGCTGCAACTATAATGTTATTTCTGATGTTAGACATATAAAGAAAGCGTGAAGTAATTTTTCGGCAGTCAGTATAGTTGGATTATTTGAAGAAATCTTTCATATTTAAAAAAAATAAAATCTTATATATTAAATACTATATTAAGTTCTTATAATTTGTAGAAATGTAAGAGAGAAATTTTATGTTAGTTTTTTAATCCCCGGTATGCTATTTCTTTTTCCCAGCTTATTTCGTGTCGTCTCAAAAAAATAACTTTACGTTGTATAAGCCAGCCGTAAAACAAAGCAGTTGTGTCACTGCACAATTAAATACTCTATAGTAATTTTTTTAACTTCTAAGCATCGCACATTTACAATTTTTATACCGTCGTATTGGGGGAAAAAGTACTTTTAAATGCAATTCGTTTGAGAAATGTATCTCCATATATTTTTGAAATATTAATTTTTTCATAGTTTTTAGAGCCATTTGCTTAATATTGGCAACGGAAGTAGTACTCCATTTCTGTAGAAAGTAAAGAAAAAACAGTTCTCAAATATTAATTATAAATTTTTGTCGCCATTTTCTTATAACAACCGAAAGAAAATGTAATTAAAATACGTGCGATTTTGAAAAAAAATATAAACGAATGATTTCTGTTATAACATGGAGCTATTATAAACTACACTGCTCAAAACAAGTAAAGGATATTGCAGTTTTGGGTGGATTTTGTATCTGGTAAACTGTTTTGCTGATTGATACATGGTCGACAGACATAGTAGGTTATATGAGAATAAATTACACATGTTTGGCAGAAAAAAATGCATTTTATTGCGCATTTGTGTACTAAAGGGAAAAAAAAACACAATTTGTGCATATGAGAAAAAAAGAATAAGAAAAGGTGTTTTCTTCAAAGAAAATCATTTTCAGTAGGGGGTATGGTTTCCACGGGCGGCCAGCAACGTTGAACACCTTTGAGGCATGGACTCAATGAGGCTATTAATGACGAGTTGGGGTATTCTGCCCCACTCTTCCAGAAGAGCTCTTTCCAGTTCTTGGAGAGTTTGTGGGGGTTGTTGGCGGCCAGAAACTCGTCTTCCTAGAGCGTCCCAAACGTGCTCGATTGGGTTCATGTCTGGAGAACACGCTGGCCATTCCATTCGAACGATTCCTTCCTCGAAAAGGAAATCCTCCACCAGGTTTGCACGATGTGGCCTGCAGTTATCGTCCATTAAAATGAAGTTATCTCCGATTGCTGCAGCGTAAGGGACTACAATAGGTCTGAGGATCTCATCCCTATATCAGCGACCAGTCAGAGCTCCATCTCGAATGATGTAGAGGTCAGTGCGCCCGTCAATGGAGATGCCACCATACACCAACACTCCTCCACCGCCAAATCTGACACTTTCGTGCACGAACGCAGGATTATTCCTACTAACCACGGTCCCTCCAGATGAAAATACGCCTATTATCCGGATGCACAGAAAAACGGGACTCGTCAGAAAACAGAATATTGCTCCATTCATTTCTCCTCCAGTTAACATGCTCGGTTGCCCACTCCCTGCGGTCGCGACGATGCCTTGATGTTAATCTAACACATACCATCGGTCGGCGAGCATACAGACCTACAGCATGGAGCCGGTTTCGGACAGTCTGAGTTGAAATCGTGGTGCCTGTAGCCGAGTGAAGGTGTTGTTGGAGAAGAGTAGCGTTCATGGTTCGATGTCTCCGAGCTGTTAACGCTAAATACCGATCTTCATTGGGCGTTGTTGCCCGTCTACGACCTTGCCCTGGTCTTCGGCCTGCACATCCACTCTCCAAAAAACGGTTCCAGATCCTGGAAATGACACTTTGTGACACTCCAATGGCTTGCGCTATTTCGGCTTGAGTTTGGCCCCCTTCTAACCTACCAACAATTCTCAAAGCTTCTGAATCTGTCAAATGACTTCGCTGAGACATCGTACTCATCGAAACAAAGCAATCACTGAATGCCGATCATCCTTGTCTTCATTCTCTTTTATCCAGTTGAAAGTCAAATTTCATTCGCTGTCGCTGAAGCGACGTTTTTGACGTCGAACTCAAAATTTGCATACTCCACAGTTTGAAAACCAGAAAAATTTGCATTTGTGATTCTCTTCTTCTATTTTCGGCAAAAAAAATTTCGTTTATATCTTTATTTTATATAAAACTTCAAATACCCTTTAATTGTTTTGAGCAGTGTATATATAAATTTAAGTATCTATATTAAGGTTACAAATACGTGAAGGCCTATGAATCATTAGACGGTCTTTTTTTGTCGAGTTTCGTTAATGAAAGCGTCTTTTTGTTGCATTTGTGTATTATTTTGCGATAGTGACGTTCTATGCATGCTTTACAGTAGATGTTTAAGAGTGGATTGTAAATGTGGAATTCTTAAGCGGATGCGAAAGACGTCATTTTACATAAAATAAAGACGTGTGCTTTAAGTCTTAAAATTGAAATATATTTTGTACTATTTACACACACATTTTTGGGGGGCAACACTTAATTCTGAAAAAGCAGAATTCGTGTTTTCTGGTTTTTTATGGGTTCTGCCTTTTTTCCTCGTGGAGGAAGGTTGAATTTGTGGTTGTCCCAAGGAAATAACGTCATTTTTGTGATCATTTGAGGTCATGCCGGCAAAAGCCGTAGCGAATACCTCATAGCTTAAATAACAAAATAACATGGTTTTTTATGTTGTTAATAAGAAATCATTTCACTTATAACAGGGTTCGTACGGGTACCGTTATTTTCAAGGCTCAATATCAGAATTTTTTTTATAGAAAAATAAATCTAGTTTAAACGGACGAAATTTCGTCTTATTTCAGGAGATATTTTTCATAAGAAAATAGTGGTACCGAAAAATTTCTTAGTCATGAAATTCAAGCACCCGTATGAACCCTGTTATAAGTTACCATTAACCTTCAGCGGCTACAAATGTGGGCGTTACATATTTTTGGTACATTTTTATTGTTTTCGCATTTTTACTTTATTTTATTTATTTATATTTTTGCTTTTTGAATTCCTATTAAGATAAAATGAATAAATCGTAAAAAAAATGGGTTTTTTTTCTCACCATAAAAAAAATCGTCTCTGAAGAGGTTAACGTTTATTTAATTCGATAGCAAATCATAAAAGCACATTTTAAATTTTTAGGTAAGGAAAATATCTCAGTTCCCGTATATTCCAACGTATAACACGCAATTTTCAAAGTAGAAAAGGGATAAAATTTTACAGGGGCGAGTTATACGCCGGATACAAATTTTAAAGCTTAAAAATGAATAATAAGAATTAAATTTTTATTATTTATGAAGAAGTGGTTATTTGTATGAACTAGAGTACGTTTCGAAAAGCTTCATGAGAATTTAAAGGACCTCAGGACTCTCAAAATTGAAAAAAAAAAGAAAGAAAGACCATATTTAACATTTAATAACCTTGAAATTTATATGATTTTAAAACAATTTTTTTTAGGTGGATAAAAGATATAAGTATGTTCTTTCATCTCATAAATTTGAAAAATTGCAAGACGCAGAAATAACATTTACAGGAGGCTCCAAATTATCAGACGTTTGACGAGCAGAGAATTATTATAACAGCGTACGCGCAGGATTAAAAAATAAATTTTGCAACTAGAATAAAATTTGCGGTGCCTACTTATACTTTAGATTGTAGAAATGGCTCCGAACCTAAATAAATTTCTATCTAAAGAATTTTTATATTTTTAATACATAGCTGTATTTAGCTAATGAAATTTTTTTTAAATTTCAACAGTATAGTGACATTAAAAAAAAATATTTTTTTTTTTCCATAAAAAGGAAATTTTAGGTTCAGTTTATACAGACTAACATGAAACATGTTTTCAAAATTTCATGAATAAATATTCAGAAGTTTTTTAGATATTGAGCGCGTTATGCTCAGAAACGTCACTTGGAGAAAAATACTAACTTCAAACTTTCGAAAACGCCGCTTCAGCTACTGAGCGGACATAATTCTAAAAGCTATAACTTCTGTTCTAATGGGAATTTTTTGAGGAAACATTTGTATCAAAATTTTCAGAAAGGATAGTAGTTTTATATCTAAAAAAATTAAAGTTTCGAAAATTTTGAAGCTTTAACCCTCCCGCTGCGCAACCCGAGATTTTTTTTTTTCAGGCATGTATTTTTCCGTCTAATTAATAATATTTGTTTATTCCCACCAGTTATTTTTTAGCGAAAACTTTCTCTGATTTAAGCAAGACATTTCTACCGATTACGATAGTCAAAAATTTCATCTTTAAAGAACCGGTGATAAAAGATTAAAAATTCTGTAAAAGACGCTCATCGCGAAGAATTACTTACGCAGCGAGAGGGTTAAGAGTTCTGAGATTCATTAAATGGCTTGGTAAAAGCGTCTGTCCTCACTTTGCATTTGCTTATTTTCTTTGTGTTTTTGAGGGGATAAGAGACCTTTAATTTCATTTAAATTTACTATTCATAGGCAAAATATATGCATTATGACATGTATTTATTACACAACAAATTAAAAAAAATTGTGGATAAATATAAGGAATTTTCTTGAACATTTTAAGCGTCATGGAGAACTTTTCAAAATGTCCAGTGCGCATTCCATATAAATTAAAATCCCCAATATTGTTTATGCAAACTTGTTTTATATAGACAAATAAAACTGTGCGTCGAAAATTATATATTTGAATATAAAGGTAACAAAAAAAAAAATGTCTGCTAAATTTTATGAAATTTTCAATATTTTTTCAACATAGTTCTGCAATTAACTACCTCTATCTTTTCCAATTATATTTAGTTTGAAGAACGGCGCAGAGTTCACATATGTAATGACAAACAGCTATAAGAAATATTGGGGAATTTAATAGATATGGGATGCGCATGAGGCGTTTTGAAAATTTCTTCATTACGCTTAACTCCTTAATTCTCGCTCCCTTCAATATCACGGCCTGAGGTGTCATTCGTTATTTCTCTTGTCCGTCTATTTCCAGGCTGAAGATTTAATTGCTTGAAAATCTTCTGAAACGAGAAAAATGTAACTGGCATTTCCGTGTGAAGTCTTTGAATAGCGCTTGTTTGGGTTTGGTTTTTGATGCTGGTTGTGATGGCCTTTGTATTGCATGTTTCGAAATATATCACACTCAAGAAAATATCAATAATCAAAATTTAATGTGTTTTGTAGATATTATTAAAAATATTATTTGTAAGAATGTGTTTGATGATATTAAAAAAAGATTTAATATGTGAAAAATAAAGGTCTTATTCGCATTAATTTGTATGGTGTAAAACAAACATTAAGACACAGAATTCTCGCATGATGACTTTTCTACAAATGTGAAGTTGTTCTATAACTTTATTTTTTTTTTTTTCATCTTGAAAAAATTGAATATTTTATTAAGAAACCTTATAATTATTTCAATTTCTGTAATAAAAGTAGGTGCTTTTTTATGGTTTTTGCAAATACTAAACGATCTTTAAGGGGTTAAAATATTCAAGAAAAGTCCTTATTTTTCTCAATCTTGTTTTTGATTCTTATGTGATACATATATGATATAATGAATATAATGTGTTCTTGAATATTATTTAAAAAAAAACAAAAAAAAACTGAGTTTGAAGGTTACCTTTTCCCTTATACTTTTGCAATGAATATTGCAACAAACCGCAGGTTTTAAGCCAGTGTTGCCAGATTGGGACTTTTTTTGTCCCTAGATTGTTGATTGTCACCGCATTTTTTAAATAGAAATATTCGACCTATTTAAAAACGGATTAAAAATTCTAAAACATAATGCGTATTATACTATTTTAAAAAGTGCTGACAGTCAAATAATCTGAATTAAAAGTCTCCAATCTGGCAACACTGTTTTGAGTCACTTTACAATCACTGTGTCGTGAGAAAATCTAGGGTTTACAAAGAAAATTTTAGTTGCCACCCAGAATTTAACTGATCATGAAATAGTTATTATTTTGTTTTTTATCAAGAATAAATCTCCTAGTATGGAAAGAAAAATCTAAAAAAAAATAATAATAATTAATACTTATCCCCTCTTCAATGTCGTATGTGTGTGAAATCCGTTTTTCTGAAATGAAATCTTTAAAAGAAAAAAAAAGTCAAGTTCCTGATAAAATCGTTGGAAGAACATTTAAGAGCAAATCAGAACAAAAATGAAATTTATAAAGTACAAAAAAAAGTAAAAATTTATGAAATTATAAAGTTTTGATTTGTGAACTCAAAAATATTAAGCATACCTATCGCACAAAATATACAATTGTAATAAACAGGAAAGAAACAAATATCCGTAAGCTAAAAAAACAAATGTAATCAGATCATTCGAAAAAAAAAATTACAGTTAATTTTTTTTTCCAGTTCGTCGAGACAAGCTTCTTTTTTATAAAAAAAAAGTATAAATAAATAAATAGAAAAAATGGAATAATATTTTTAAAACAAATTATTTACATTTAATATTTATGTAATTAAAATATTTTTTTAATAATTTTTTTTTTACTACTCACAGTTCAAGTATGTGCCAGTAAAAGTAAAAAGTTCAATAACACTAATTTAGGCAGACTTTTTAAATACCAAAATAGGAAAGTTCTATGATGTTTGGATCGTGTTTTGCATTTTGTAAATGTTCGTTGGAAGTTTTAATTAAATTTTTAATAACCATATTTTCAATTTTTTTCTTCGTTATGCAGAAGGATTTAATTATTGAATGAATTTGTACTTAATTTCAATAACTTTATTATAAAAGCACTAAAAATATACCATTTATCATAAAAACTAGTTGCGTAGCAACCCGTTGTGTTGCTTTTGAATTGCATGAGACAATCGATCATTTTGCGAAAAATGAAATCTTAACTTTATTGTAAATTTAGAAAGCCATTACAATATTAATTTTAATAAATACAATATTTCAAATAATAAGTTATACTTACAATTTAAGTCAAAAGCTTTCCCAATAAAAATGCACATATTCTATAACTTTATTTGCCCAGAGCTTTTCGTTCTTCCAAGATTTCGCTTCGAATTTCGGAGTGGGTAGAAATGATGTCATTTGGGTCAACTTATACAAAAATGAATTTGTTCGGACGAATTTATTCAGAAGGATTTTATATTTATCAATTAAAATAAATATTTAGAGAATTATTTTTTCCCGCTAAAACATTTCATTTTTAATGTCCGCTTCTGAAATGTTTTATTAGCCATCTTAAGGCAATAGTTGAAAATCTACTTTTCGACTTTAAATTAAATGAAAATAACGTACGATGATTTTTTTTTTTTTTTTACGTCAACAGAATTTATCTCAATGTTCCAGTCGAGAGTCGAATTTGTGTTTCTAAAATAAACGGATTCCTGAAGTTTGAATATGTGTGAGTTTGTATTTCATGAAATTTTCTTAAAAACTACAATAATTTTTTCACTATTTATTCAAATAAACGTTAATTTCAATTTTAAAATGATTTCAAACAATGATATATAATAATCTTTGTAATTTTCCCTTTTCTCTCTTTTATCCAGAAAAATGGAGCAATTTTAGTTTCCATCATTACAGAAATGTCATTAAAAATAACGTAAAAATTTATATCTGGAAAACGAATCAAATTTTAAAATTCTACGACCACTTTTAACATCGTCGGACCCATGCGGATAACTGGCGTTAATTTGATCACCCAGCATTCCATATTCTAGGAGGAACAGCTGTGAAATACTAACGGACAGTCACTTTTTAATATAATTGATTGATGAAGTTTTAATTTTGCTGTAAAAAATTAGTCAGGGACAAATGCTGAATTATTTATATTATTTTAAGTGCAAATGGCTTATTTCGTAAATGAGCCTGTACGCAATGGATATAGATTAAAAAACATTATGCTTGAAAATTATTTAAAAAGACATAATAAATAAATCAATTAAGATAAAGTTTTCAAGCAAATTGCATTTGAAAGTAGATATTATTTCCCTATATAACCGGTGTAAAAATTGAAGATGCGCGATGTTTAGAAATTCAAAAAATTGCAGTAGCAAAGATTGCAAAACCGACATTTAATCGTCAAGCGTTGCCATTCTCAAAATGACGTCAGCCTTACGCACGGACATATTTTCCCTTTATAATATAGATAGATTTTCAAAGGATAGATAGATAAATATATAGACAGATTTTCGTCGATTTTCAAGTTCCGTTTGTCAGCTAAAACTTTGCATGTGAAAATGTATTCTTTTGGCTTGAGGATCTAATTTCAGTACCGCGAAGTACAAATTCCAAAAACTGATATCTTTTAGATGTATTCGATAGTTTTATCAAAGAAAAGGATTGTTTTCTTTTGAATATGGCACTTACTGAAGCATTACGCCAAGTGTCTGAAATTCGGTATCAGTCGAATGAAAATATAGTGTAACATTAGCTCTATGAGCGAAAATGTTTTTTAAATAGTGACGTCATTTTCTGTTCAGACTTAAAATAAAGTTATTTTTACTTGTAATGAGTAAATGGTATCAGTAACGATAAATAAACCCCAATATTTCTTTTTTTTCTGCAACAGTGGAAATAATACGATTGCTACCATTTTGATGAAATTTCCAAAAAAAAAAAAACCTTTTCAAATTAAATTAAAAATATAAAAGTGGAAATATTTAGAAAAATAGCTAGTGCGAGGACATCTACAAATGAACAGATTTCATTAAAAAAAAGAACTATTAGCAGAATTGGTACATTAGAAAGTTCAGGGAAGATGTCTAAAAAAGCTATCTTGTGTTTTCAATATATAGATTATTTTTTCCATTTTACTTTAACAGTTGCCTAGCAACTCTATTTCATACAAATTACATTTAAAAGCACATATTTTTCCCAATTCGGCTCTAAAAATTTAAATTGTTCGATTACATATATGTTAAATTCGTGCTTTTTAATATATTATTCTTTTATTTATTTATTGATGAAGCTTTAGTTTCGTTGTAGAAAATAAGCGGGAGTGAAATTGTGAACTTTTTTTATGTGCAAATTGTTTATTAATATTTCGCAATGGAGCCGGACGACAAAATCATTTAACTGATTAATAAAAACGAAATAAAGCCAAAACTCACTGGGTTTTATAACAGACGATATTCTTGACATAGCACGTATTTTAATTTAAATTTCTTTTTCGGTTTTTATGAGAAAATGACAACAAAAATATACAGCAATCTACTATTTTCATTTCCCCCCCTTTACTTTCAACAGAAATGGAGCTGCCACAATCACAAAATAAGTAATAAAAACTACAAAAAAATTAATATCTTAAAATTAAATTGGGATACAGCTTTCAAATAAATTGCATTTAAAAGAGCATTTTTTCCTTATTCGGCGGTGTAAAAATTTAAAATGTGCGATGTTTAGAAGTATAAAAATTTGCAGTACAGAAATTACAAAACCAAAATTTTATTTCAAATTTCAAAGTGTTGCCATTCGCAAAATGACGTATGTGTTACGCACAGATATGTTTGTCCTTTATATTATAGATAGTCAAATAACTTTCTTACGAGAATTTATCATTAGAAAATGCTGATCATGATCTTTATCATGGCAATATTTTCACTTAATCTATTTATCTTGGTTTTTTTGTTTTTTGTTTTTTTTCTAGAAAATGTGGGATATTATGCAGGGAAAGCCAGTTCCATATCTGTATTTTTAATGTACTTGCTATGTAATGAGGTCTTTATATTTTTAAATACATTTTCTGAATTAGGCATTTTTCGTTTATTGATAGAATGAGATTATACTTAATTTCAACAATTTCAACAGCAATGACAAATATACTGTAACAGCAAAATATGCAATAATGAATACCAATGGCTATTTGTGTTTTAGATAATTATTTTATCATGTTAAAAAATCTTTTTTTCACAATCAGGAGTTATTTTTTCATCCTTATTCGGATATTATTTTCAAATAACCTATCTAGTTTTATGTTTGTCCTAGAAAAAAGGGGATGTTACGCAGAGAAACGCGGTTCTATTTCATTATTTCCCATTATCTTGTTGTGTAATGAGCTCGCAAAATTAACTCAGGATTTATTTTTCATTATTTTTCTATATTTAGCATAATCTTATTATCATGTAATATATTTCCCGTTCTGTTTTTTTTCGAGAAAAAAGAGAAATGTTCCGCACAGAAATACGGTTTCATTTCTGAATTTTACATGATCTTATTGTGTTATGAAATCTCTGTGGATATTTCAATGTATACTGATATGCTCAATTGGTAGCCGCTGTATTTGAATTATATGCTGATAAAGGGATTATTTTATTTTTTCTACAAAAAAAAGAAAATACAAATATTTCTAGCAAATATTGACTTTCCTTACTGATAATACATGGTGTTTGTAAATAAGGGGGCACAGGAACTTTGAGTTTGTCCAAACGATCAAAAACATCGTCTTCTTCAAAGTACCAAAACACAAACAATATGCTATTAAGATCTTTTTTTTCCTCCCTGCCTAAAGTATATATATTTAACTACATTATCAAGAAAAATAAATGTTTTATGCACAAAATTAATATTTAAATTTTAAATTTAAAAACTTATGTCCTTAATGCGTAATTAAGTGCTGCGCACATTATAAAATTATATGTTTGCAGATAGAACAGTATTTTTGAATGAAATAGAATCATAACACACCTACTTATAACTTAAAACCAAAATATACGCAAAAAGATTTGTTTAAAATTTAATTAGCATAAAATAAAAAAAAAGTTCAAAATTTTCTTATTTATTTCTTTTCAAGTGCAAAAAAATAAATAACCAAAATAGCTGCCAAAATTGGTTTAAGCATGTAGACTATAAAGGAACGCATATTTGGCTAATTTGTTTTAGCTGTAGCTTACCCAGTTTAAAAGTAACAGTGCGAGCAATCTCCAAATTTACTAATCTGAGAAAACACTTTCTAAACTTTAAATATGTACGGCCATTCAATTATAAATTATAAATTAATCATATTCCGTCTGTAAATGATTATAACTTAAAAAATAACGCAGCTTTTTGATGGGGGTTTTTGCATATTGTTGAGAAAGTTTAAAACTTTCAGAATAAAAACCGAAAATTGATTTTTTGAAAATTTAAAGGTCCTATGCCCCCTTAAAAATTCACCTTCAAAAGCTGTAAAAAAGAACCACCAGTCAGAATAATCTGGTATTTCATGTGAGGATAAGTGAAGCAATGTGAATTTGTTTTGCGAAGGAAAAAAACGTACAAAACTTGACCAATAGATGGCACTGTACTCGTCATAAGATACAAATTAAAAAAGGTGACATGCTTTTGTGGCACTCTTTGTTCAAAGCTTATCCACCACGAGAAGGTGGCGCCACAGCGGATAGGGGAAAATTGTCCCTAGGCCAAAAACCGTCGAAATTGCAAAAACGAAAATCAACCCGTCTCTTCGAATTCAACAATCAACTTCTTCTGACCGAATGCAGTCATCGGGCCAGAGCTGCTTCTTAATCCCTTTAATGTTCGGAATTTCTTTTTGCTAATTGCCGCAAAGTCACCGTTATTTTAGAAAAAGCTTCACAAGCAGAGCCCGATCCATCAGTGATAGAGTCATGACTACCTTCTCAGGAGCAAAATAAGAGGAACTGTATGTTCTCCGCCTTTTTATCACAAGTGTAATGTGCAGTGCGCATGTCACGTCTAATTAATAGATGATGATAGATCTTATGTCTGTATTGTTATGTCAGTATTGAACTTATGTCTTTATTCATTATTATTATCTCTTTAATAGATCTTATATTGAGTACAGCGTCATCTATCTGCAACTTTTGCAATTTTTTTCTTTCGCAAAACAAATACCCATTGCTTCACGTATACGCACATGAAATATCAGGTCATTCTGACCAGTGGCCTTTACAGCCTTTTGATTGTGAAACTTTAATTATAATCACGCTGTATATTGAATCAATTTTATGTAACAAATGCATTCTGTATGCATGCATTCTATATCAAAAGTACATTTTTAAAAACTAAAACAAAAGTAAATGAATTTTAATTAAAAAAAAATAAAAATTATGTATCACGCATAATTGTCAACACTTACACTTTTTTGTACCACAAACATTTAACAGAATTGTTGGCCTTATTTAACCTGCAGATTACCGCGGTTTAAGAAGGTAAAATTTACTATGAAATTTTCGTGTTACAAAAAAGCGTAAGATTTTGCAGCTATAATCACATATATAATACGAAACACTTTTTATCTATTCAATAATATTTTAACGCAACTTCATCTTTTGATAGTGTGACTAAAGAAAATGCATTGTACAGTTGAAAGACCATTTTTAGCAGTTACTCCTATAACTGATAATGTAATAAAATGTATTTGTGCAGCATTATACATGCTTTATAGCATTTTATACACACCACACAGTATGCTAAAATTTAATTAAGATAGAAGGAAATCACAGTTGAAAAACCATTTCCATAAATATCTCTCCGCAGTCTGTTATGTATTCCTATATGATCTGTAGGTTTTATAAACTCAGTACTATGCCATGCAACTATAAATAGCATAACATAACTAAAAACATTTTTTCGTCGATCACATTCATAAATGTTATTGTGCACAGTTTGTATTATTTTTTTATTTTATCTATTTTTTACGCAACTCTGTATATAGATTTATTTATATTCTACAACCATATTTTATTATATTAAAAAAAAAAAAGCTTAGTAAGAAAACGTGTTACATAACTCAAAGCACATATTAAGCAATTGGCGCATATGTAAGATAATGCATAAGCATTTTTTTTTGTTCTATAGCAGGGCTCTCAAACGCGGCGTCCGAGGATGCCATGGCGCCCTTTAATGATTTTTATGCTGCCCGTTTGAATGGTTCCTGTTGCTAGGAATTTTCAAAATAAAATTCCTTTCTAAGCGATACTTCTTTAAAATTATTGGTGTTCTATATGATTTTGCGTTAACTCATTCCTCACACAATACTTTGATATCCATCTCTCTCAGAAAAATTGAATTCTAAACTTACTATAATTTATGCTTTTTATTTCAATTTGTGTTCGCATCGAACTCCGCATAGTAGGAACCCTTACGACTCAAATTGCGACGTGTCTGTGCATATTATAAAAAGGCTGAACGCGGGACTCCCTGCGAGGTTTCGCACTATGCCCTCCTTTTTTATTCAGATTACCCAAATTCGTACAGAAATTCCGAATAACAATTCTTGCTTTATTTAATGAGAAGCATTTTATGATTAGTTAAAGTTAAAATTCTACTTTCGGAAATTCCGGTATAGAGTTGCAATTTCTGAATAAAAAAGTAGATCAAATTGACAACTCTACCCCTACTATAATGATATTCTATGTTTTCAGAGAAGGAAGTAATAGAGTCCTACAATGTTTGCCACTATCCGAACTGTTAGCCCGATCTTACTGAAAGGTTGGACAGCCCTAATCTATATAATTTAAACACACCACATAATATACAAAACTTTCATTAAGCTTAAGGGGTCTCAGGACTCTTAAAGCTCAAGAATTTTCGAAATTTTATTTTTTTTAGATGTTAAACTTTTATGTTTTCTAAACATTTTGATATAATTGTTATCTTGAAATTCCCATTAGAACAGAAGTTATGGCATTTAGAATTATAATCGCTCAATAGCTGAAGCGGTGTTTCCAAAATTTTGAAGTCATTTTTCTCCAAATGACGTTTTTGGGCATAACGCGCGCGATATCTTAAAAACTTCTGAATTCTGTTTCATGAAATTTTCAAAACATATGTGTCATGTTAGTCTGTATAAACTGAACATAAAATTTCCTTTTTATTGTAAAAATAAAATATTTTTTTAGGAGTTTATATTGTTGAAATTTTCTAAATTTTGCATTAGCTAAATACAACTTTGTATTAAAAATATAAAAATTCTTTAAATACAAATTTATTTAATTTCAGTGTAATTATTATTATCTGAGGTATTCGTAGGCATCAAGATTTTCATTCTAGTTGCAAATTTTATTTTGTAATCGTGCGCTTAAGCTGTTATGCCGATTTTCTGCCCCTCAAATGTCTGACAGTTTTGAGCCACCCTGTAAATGGTAATTATGCATCTTGGAATTTTAGAAATATTTGAAATGAAAGAACATACTTGTATATTTCATTCCCATTTAAAATTTTGTGTTAATATCGAATACATTTTAAGATATTAAATGTTGAAAATGGTTTTTCTTTTCATTTTTTCCAATTTTAAGAGTCCTGAGGCCCCTTAAACTTCCCACTCTAATGAAATTTTACTCAACCTTGATTAAAAAGTTTCACATCAGAATTTTTATTTGAATCTAATTAACGCATTTAATATGGATGACTGGCATTGCATACTTGCCAACTTTCCCTCGAACTTCCGTAAAATGAAAGTTAAATTGACCCAGGTTAAACACGTTTCGAATCAAAAATTTACTAAAGAAATTAATTCAAATAGATTTCATAGAGAAACATGATTTGAAATCTATAATGACACATCACATAAATTTTCTGGTTAGTAACAACTATAACCTGGGTCAATTTAACTCTCATTTTACGGGAGTTTAGTTGAATTTTGGCAAATATGGTATTATAATATAATTTTATGAAAAATCTAGCAAGAATCAAAGGAAATGAATCATAGAAAGGGGTTCGTTAGACCCATGCAATGTAAGAAGGCTAACAACGCATAGCGTGGCTGGAAATGCATACCCAATGCATCAAATATCACCATAGACACAACTATATCGAATGAATTTGTGCGTATCTATCAATGAGAAATAAGTACTACGCATCATATTTTGTAGAAAATCTTAGATCGGGAGACGATAGCGCAGACACTCACCTCATCGAGTTCACGGCTGAAAATCCAGAATTAGTTAAAACTCGATTTGCATATTACAACGCAATGAGTCTACCAAGCCATATCGTGATGGAAAACACCTGAAAACTCGATTTTATCGGTTGAATCGTATGTTCACCATTATGTATTCCTGCTCCCAGTCCTTCATGTTTTCATACCTTTGGGTTCAGGAAATCACAATGGTAAACCTACGAGTCAACCGCTAAAATAGGGTTTTCAGTTTTTTTTTCCACCAAGATGTGACTTGGCAGATCCATTGCGTTTTAATATGCGAATCGAGTTTTAACAAATTCTGGAATGTCAGCCATTAATTGAATCAGGCGATTGTCTGTGCTTCTACCACCCGGTCTATATGTTGTATCTCACCTGAGTAGCCCTTATCAATTTCATTATTTTTGAAGTTGTAAAATATAATTAACATACAGGGTTAGACTAAATGATTCATCGAATTTCAAGAGACAATTTATTCGCAAGTATACGAAGTACAAGGACTGGTTATCAGGGCCCGATTACCAACGGGGCACACTTACACCAATAAAATTTAAAAGGAATGCTCGCCTTATCTAAACAGCGTTTTCATGCAATATTTTTGTCAAGAATGAGGCAAAATTTTCTATCTCTTTTTACTGGTGAGAATGTGCCCCGTTGGTAATCAGATCCTGCTGGTTATACATGAAAAGATACATACTGTCACCAAATTTCTGTTAAGTACAGTAGAACCTCGCTAATCTCAACTAATTGGGACCGGTGCCTATTCGGATTACGAAAAATTCGGATTACCCGAAATTCCAATAAAAATAGAAAAGATAAAGATGCGTGTTAAAAGAACTTAAGTTATAAGCACTCAGTAGTAAAATGAACATCCTATAATCCGGCATGCTGGATAATCCGACACGTCTTCCGAAAAAAAAATTAGTACTCTTTGATTCACTCCTGATGTTTATAATAATCCAATGGAAATTCAGAATGAGGAATTACGTAACAAGCCATTACAAACGTTTCCAAATCGCGAATCCATAAATAGTTCAGTCTCTAAGTCGACGACGGAGGAAGAAAAAAATCCTTTCTGTACATTATTTGCGAAATCCATCTGTTAAAAGAAAAAAAAATGGTTATCATTAGAATTAAATACTTTTCGCATTTTAGAAGAGAATTTTATACTGACTGGCAAATAAACTGATATTCGAGATCTTTTAAGATCCGGTACCACAAGTAGTTCTACAGTCCACGTTTTCATTTTATATTCATGTACATACATATATACATACTATTCATTATTTTTTTATTCTATTCAGGCTGTTTATAGAATAAAAAACATGCCTTGCTGCCATTTTTTGTTTCATTCTAACATCTACAAGTTTTTAATTACATTCATCCTGTAATACGGAAAATTTTGCAAGTTAATCTTTTCAGTTAATCTGTTCAAATATAATTTTCGAAAATAAAATCGGTTCGGATTAGCGGGGTTCGGATCACCGGGGTTCTACTGTACTACAAATGTTCGATGCGTGTGCCCTTAGTCACCCGACACACATCCCATCGGTAATCCAATTCCGTCTATACGTTCAATGACATATTTTTGTCAATGTCTGACACAAGATCAGCAGTGTTGCCGCATGTGTCAGTTTTTTTATTTAGGCATTCCGTGTTTTCACCAGCAAGTTTTAATAGTTATTTTTGCTTTAAAGTATCATATAATTTCCATAAACAAAATAAAAGAAAATTGCTATTCAAAATTTTCTGGTGTGAGTTCACTATTTCTAAATAAAAAATCCTCTAGATGTGGCAACACTGAGCAGCAGTGATGCGTAACTGCGCTAGTCGGGCTTAAAACCCCTTGAAGAGCGGTAGGATAAAATATGTCCCACCTAATTTTAATTGCGAAATGCAACATCGATACCAGAATTCAGGACTGAAATGTTACATTTTATTAAATACCCGAAAAGAAGCTTTTACCTATTTTGAAATACATTTGTTTTTAAATTCTGCTGTGATTCAATCATTTCAGCATTTTACGAATAAAAGTTCTTTGCCCTTAAAAGGATTAACCCTGTGACAATCTAGCAAAAGGGTAAAATTGTAATGCTGATTTCCCTGTGCTTTTTTTAAAATGCTTAAAACGGATGATGCTTTCAAAATTACCTAGAAAAAATCTTCACTAAGAGTATGAATGTAATCCTTGAGAGTGTTAACAATTTTTCGGTATATTAAAAGTACATTAAATCACTAGAACTGGTAAATCTGCAGATCAGGAGACTCAACGTCATCTCTGCAACTCATTGTTTTTAGCACACTTTGCGTAGTATTAATCTTTCTACAAAACGCAATTTAAAGTTTTTAAATTACATAAGTATTTATAAAAGTAAAAAATATTTCGAAGCTTTCAGACATTAGCAGAGATAACCCCTTGAGGGGCGGTGAAATAAAATATATACAACCTAATTTAAACAAGATTCTCACCAGAAAATTTTAACTAAATTTTATATTTTTAACTTTTGAGGAAAATCATTAAAAAATTGCTTTTCCTTATTTAAAAATAAAATTTTTCGTTTATTCCGGTGAGAATTCCATATTTAGAGACATTTCTGCTTGTCCCTCAAGGGGTTAAATTAAACACGCTGTTATGGGAGGATATTTAGAAATTTTCATGAGCTACTAATTCTGGTATTTTTTAGATAATAAAGTAGATTGCTTCAGCAGCCTCTACCACTCCCTGAACCCCCGTAGTGTAATTTATTTTACATTTGTAATTTTCTATTGATTGTGTTAATGAAAAGCATTATTGCATAGAAAAGAATTATTGCGCAAAATAAAATGTTTTATATATTCCGAACGAATGAACCAAGTTTCAACAAGAACTATACATCTAAATCCGGGTACTTCACCAGCATGCCTTCTTAATTTCAAGCTAATCGGATTGCGGCAGTTATCGCGGAACAGACAGACAGATAATATTAGCAAATAAATTAATTAAAAATTAGCAAATAAATCCTTTGCGCAACAATATTAAAAAGCAGAAAAACCAACGTTTAAAAATGCACAAAAAATATATGAAAAGAAGCAAACAGCTTTTTCGAATCTACTAGCGAGATTCTTCTTCAGTGCAAGATAGGCAAAAAGGAACAGCGTGCTAGAAAAAGCAAGGCTGAGCCAAGCCAGCCCAGCCTAGCTTTTTCTAGCACGCTGTTCCTTTTCCTTTTCCTAGCACGCTGTTCCTTTTTCCCTATCTTGCACTGAAGAAGAATCTCGCTAGTAGATTTGAAAAAGCTGTTTGCTGCTTTCATATATTTTTTGTGCATTTTTAAACGTTGGTTTTTCTGCTTTTTAAGACAGACTAACAGACAGAAACCAAAATTTTTCGGGCGTTCACTGACGTTTCAGCAATTACATTACTGTAAATAAGGCTTATATTGCTGTGAATCCTAGAGCTTAGTGAACGTATTAACACGGTCTTGGCATTAAGAAGGTTGAATTTGGGGAGTGTATGCATCTTGTCACGTATAACCCGTCATTGTCGGTCGTATACCTCTGAATACACAATGTTTTGAAACCCGATGAATTATTTAGGCTATCCCTGTACATTTCAAACAATTTTTCTCTTACAGACTGTTGATAATGAAAATATTTTGTATTTCCTGTAGAGGAACTTTAAATGTGACACACTCCATTTACAAAGAGGAACTTCCTAGAGTAAATAATAAAAAAAAAAAAGTGGCACTCCAGGAGTGCCAATAGAAGTGAAAACTTCAACAATTACGTGAGTGTTTTTTAATCGCCAGGAAATGTTTTATTGTGCAGGAAATACTTTTAAATGTAGTGTTTTTTTATTCATTATTATACAATAACATGCACCATAACGCAAAAATAACACGAATTTTAAAAACAAGAGAGTTTTTCTGCTAAACTTACCCGATATTTGATCGAATAGTTCACTTTTGCCGCCAACTATTGACATGAATAACAACTATTGAATAAAGATAATTTTATTTTGCTAGAGCAAGGTAGTTTTATTTTAGCACGAGTCACGAGACTTGGCTAATTTTTACATGAGATGTTTTTGATGAGATTTCCTTTTTCTAACTTTTATACGTGTATTTCGGGAACCAATAGCGCACAGGCAAGCATGCGGCGCGCTTGCCTGTAAATTGTTGCTATTGATTAAGCAATCAATAAAAATTAATTGCCCGCCTTCCTCATACTGAACTATGCACAATACATGTACATACTTATATACAGAGGTGTCGGTTACAATAACAGTATCACGAGTTCAATGATTTTTCCCATCTCAAAAAATGCCAAACGCGGCCAAAGAGGCTTTAACTTCAATAATAAAAGTATCAAGTATTTATCTTTAACAATAAACACAACAACGTACTGCAACGAAAATGTAAATTTTGTGTGTGTTTCTGTGTGAACGCCGGGAGAAAAAGTGAGTTTTTAGCTTCGTTCTTCTTTTGCGGATTGAGCTGAAGAGGGAAAAGTTCCTGTCATTCACCGCTTGGCGCGCTACTGTCTATGTGCCAAAATGCTAGCATGTCGGTTACGTAACAGTGTCTCCAAATCAGTGGTTTTCTCCATCTCAAGAAAAGCTCAACGCGCCTAAAAAAGTTTTCACTTCAAAAACAATACACATTTTTACTTGAAAATCTAAATATATTGTGGAAAGTAAGAGAGCCGGCCTATGGCCAGGAAGTCATACACACTTTCCAACATACTTTTTAACTATGTTCGTAAGGGATAACAAGTTGGAAATCGCACGTCATATATGGCAAATGAGGTTCGTTCGTACTATAACTAGTTTTATAAATATTTTTTGCACCGCATATTGTACTGAATGTATAGTTTAGTACACTTCATAAGTACATATCAATTTCATTCTGTTCAAAAGGCTGTAACATCATTAAAATGTACATGGAATAATTTTTTTTCATTGGCCGTAATGTAACGAAAATTTAGATTGTCCCTGTAATTAAACTTTAAATCCGATTTTCATAAAATTTGAAATGACTCGACAAAATTTTGCAACAATTATATATTTAAAATTTCAGACCGTTCGGTTTGGTTCGTTTTGCTCTGTTATATGTGGACGGATGGACGGACGGACAGACAGACAGACGGACCGAACGACCACTATAGGTGATACGTATTTATGTAATTACATACGAACCTTAAAAAGGAAAAATTGTGCCTTTTTTAAAATTGACAAATTTTCATTATCAAATTTTCTTTCTTAATATTTATAATCAAAGTAGCAAAATAATATTTACACCCAGTATTTGATTGCGATATCTACGCCAATGTTGAATAAATTATTACCGAACATTGTGATGTTTGAATTTTGCTAATAACGTTTTTGTTGGCATTATCTTAAGCAATATTTCTTGTATTGACAAGAAAAATTGCACCAATATTAGGTTTTGCATCATATTATTTTTTATTGCACGAGTGTCGGAAGGAAATATTCCACTGTTTTATTGGCAATATTAGTAAAACATTACTTCTGAAATATTTCTTACGGAATGCTCTTACATTGACTGAAATATCCCAGAAAATGCACTTGATTTTGTATGCCGTTTCTAAGTCTACCTCAAGTATGTTATATAACTGCATATCATATAAGATTACAATTTTGACAAAGTCAAATATTGATCAACATCATTTAATATATAAAAATGCTAAATTTCGTCTCAAGTACAAATTCTGTATATAAAAGTTTTGTACAGGGTATAACACTGCGTCAAAATAGCTATTTGTATATCCATAAGAAGTATTCTAAATTACACAACAATAATGGATTATGTTTGTGCTTATTGGCTGGTGGAATGTTCCAGGGGACAAAAAGGTTTGAAAAAAAGTTCAGATTGATCCAAACTACCATTTTAGAAGAAACATGTATTATACATTTTTATAGATTGGTTTTGTTCGTACGTAAATCAAACAGTGTGGTTTTATAAGAAGGTAAACTGATAACAATTATACGTATAAAAATAAATACTATAGTCTCCGTTACCTTGTGTTTTCAGGTTTCCAGCGTAAATCTGTACGCCAAATGTTCCGTTCACCAGTATTTCAAAATGCATTGTTTTGACTTCTCTTATGGTGGAATTATCCGTGATTAAAGATGGCAAAATATACTGTAAGAAATTAGTGGTGTTAAGTGACTTTGGAGCCCTGACAGGGTTCGTACGGATGCTTGAATTTCCAGATTAAGAAATTCTTCGGTACCAATATTTTCTTATGGAAAATCTCTCTTTAGATAAGGCGAAATCCCATCCGCTTAAACTAGATTTATTTTTCTATAAAAAAATTCTGATATTTGGCCTTGAAAATAACGGTACCCGTACGAAACCTGCCTGAGTTGCACAGGGACATCTGACAACACTACTTGTGAATGGCAACTAGACATTAAAATCGTGACATATTGCAAAATACGATAAAATTATACGTAGTCACTCGAGTGTGCGTAATGCAGGGCTCTTTTAACCTGGTTTCTGAATGACAGGATTTTGGAAGATTTTTTTGTATGCTAGGTTTTTACAAAAATTTCAGCAAAAATTATGCTCAGCGCAGTGTTGCCCGTGGTCTACTTTTTTAAAATTTAGATTTCTTTATCGGTACCACTCTTTTGAAATAGTAAAATTCGCCTTATTTAACGTTATTTAATAACATATTAATTATGGCAAAAGCATGGGGAATTTTATCTTTCAGAAAAGTTGTGCCAATCAAGAAATCGGAATTTAAAAAAAGTAGCCCACTGGCAACACTGGCTCAGCGTAAGTCTCTACAAAATTTCTAAATAGAAGATTTTTTAAAAATTGAAGTGATATTCAAAAAACTGATCGAGTGGGAGGCCTGGTAACTTGAGAGGTCTCCCGATATAAGCGGGACGTCTCGTTTTTCAGCAAATCCCATACCCGTCCCACGTCCCGATTTTTCAAAATGCACCATTTTTTTTTTTTTGCATTTCTTTTCGTAGCATTTCATTTGTTAGTATGCATAAAGTGCATCTTAATACAGTAAAACATGTGAAAATAGAGCCTGTCTATAATGGAATGTTTTTTTTTTATGATTCCACCGAAAATGATACAGTACAAATCAAACAGTTAAGATGTAAAACTGTCTAGGACGGAATATATCTCCTGTCTACACCGATTCTGTTTTTACAGGTTTTATTGTACTTTGGTTAGTAAAACCCGTGAAAAAAGCAATCCGTCTATATACTAATCCTGTCTTAAATGTTAAAATTTCATAGACCGTACTGAAGAAAAACTACACAATTATAAGTGTACATTCAGAAACCTCTCCAAAAAGGAATTTGTTTCACATTTGGGTTTATTTTACTGTATAAGATTAATCATTGTGTGTATGTACTACATGCTAAGGCGGAATTACCAGTAACGGTAGAAATATTCTGTTTTAGAAACGTTTCCGTCTTAGCAGAAATAAGTAAATGGTATTACTTTAGGATAGTGCTGCATAACCTTTTTGCCAGAAAATTGTTTTGCACCGCAAAAAATTTAAAAGTAACATTTGAATTATTTAATAGCAAAGTTTGTCAATTAATTAGGAAAATTATTCTGCATAAAAATAGTGGTACTGTTGGTGGCCCGCGGGACCCATGAATTTGTTACTTTTAAGACAGGATTCCGTTGTAGAAAGTTTTCGTTTTTCATCGGATTTACTAAATTTTTACGCCCTGATTTACATGCCCTTGTCATGCTTTTTGTGACAGTGAATGTGGCAACACTAACGCATAAAATGCTCAGTATTATTGATAATTCCTACCAGTAATGTTTAGCGGATAATTTTAGTTTCAAATCATTTCTTAGATAATTATGTAAAAATTTCTTCTTTTAAAAACCGGTGATACACAAATATTATTCTGTAAAGAACGTTTGTCGCTAAGTTGGGGGACGAGCGATCGGTATTCGTGCAGCGTAAGGTGCTCAGAATCAGTGATTATTCTTACCAGTAAAATTTATTATAAATTTTGGCTCATTTAATCCGAACATTTTCCCGATTCAATGAGACAAAAATTTCTGTTTTAAACGACCGGTGATAAAACATTCAAAATTCTGTAAAGCACGCTCGTGCCGAAGGGTTAAAGAAGTATTTTCGCCAATGAAACTATATTTAAATAATTTTTTCCTACATTTTATTTTAAACAAAGATTTTTAATTAAAATTATAAAGCAAATGCGTCACGAAATATAATTGTCTTGCTTTAAGTAATTTTTTAATTGAAAAATTTACCTTTTTAAGTCAAAGCATTTTTGACTTAAATTGGATGGAATTTTCTTTTTTAACAACCCGAAGATAAAAGATTAATAATTCCATACGAGAAGCTTCTCGTGAAGAGGATAAAGAACATGTGTTATATTTCCTTGAAGTATATATTAACCCTTTCCGGTTTGTAATATAATGAATTGATGGACTGACATCAGAATTTACAAACGAATTTATTCCAAAATAAAAACGTGCTTATTTTCCCTTACTTTATAAAAGGAAAATTTTAATTAAATATTCTGGGTGCGAGTAAAATTAGGTGTAGTTTTTGTGGACACCGCCCGCTAAAGGGCTAATATAACAATGTAATTTTTTTCTATAATTTATTTTAAAACAAGATAGGTAAAATAAAAGTATAAAATAGATGCTTCTAGAAATATGCCAGTCTTATTTTAAGTAATTTCTGATTTCAGTTTGGAATAAAAGGCTAGGTAAATTTCGGATTATTGTAAAAGGAAATACATTTATTCGAAACTTTTAACTTTCACTGTTGAATGTGTCTTTTCAAAGTGCCGACATTAATAACCATAGGGTCAGTACCTGATTAAAGCCTTCTCTAATAACTTGGAATCATTGTGAATGTAAAGTATTTCAAAAGAAAGTTCTTTGATTTTGCAGAAAGGCTCTACAACTTTCACTATTTGATCAGAACGCCCTGGGAAATAGAATAGTTTTAATAATTAACGTATGGGTTTCTTTAAGGTTTTCATTGGCCTCAATCTAATTTCTTTTGAAGGTATCCTTCTCTTAACCCTAGAACTACCGGAAATTTTACTCAAGTTTTATAAAAACATTCTACACCAGAATTTTTACTTAAAACTATTTAATTTGTTTATTTAACTTATTATTGTCTGATTTATACATTTAGTTTGTTTTGAAGAAATTTCTGGTTTGAATAAATATTTTGAATGTACATGTCGGGTCCATTGGACCCTTCTGGTAGACAGAGGGTTAAGTATTATGCTATAACGATCGAAGTACATCTCCCACATACAGGCAGAATGTCTGCTGTTAATTAAAGCAGATATTGCTATTTTAATTTCCTGGTGTGAATTAGGTATAGACGAATAAAAAAATCTATTAAATTCAAAACACTGTTCTTGGCATATATGCAAAGCTGCGCACTAAAGGGTTAAAAGTAATGCTTATTCTGACTGTATCTTATATTCATACCGTATAGGGTTTTACTACATAAACAGGTGCACCAGTAGCACTATATCTGACAAAATTAAATCTAATAACAAAATTCTAAAGTCATATTAGATTTTATTGATCAAAAAATGGTAAAGATTGACTATAGACCACAGAGATGAAAACTGATTTACATGTAGGGTTAGTTGGGGTAACTGGACCCACGAGTTAACTGAGCCATAGGCTATTTTAGAAAAGCCGTTGATGTTTTTTAAGCTTTAGCTTTTGTGAAGAATGCACCTTAATCTCTACTTTCTAAAACAACGTGTGTCAACTCAATCATAACTCTCTCTTTGCTGTGGTAGGTTGTTGAAAATTTACGTTTATTTTTCTAAAAACAACGTCAATTTCGTTGAACTTCCTCGGCTTTTTATTAAAATACTGTAAAGTACTTCATTTAAAACACATTACTACATAGGTGTGTTAAAATATATACAAATGTTTTCAAAAATTAAAAACACTAGATGTTAAAATAATAAAAAAAAAGCTACTCCGAGCGCTTTCGGCTAACCTTAAGCCTTTGTCAAGGAGAAGAGAATTGGCTGATAAAAACACTTGACGCTCGATGTTCACTGCTACACTTTGACCGGAAACTTTTCAGGAAGCTCGCAGGGGGTCGTATCCATTAAACTGAAGGAGGGGGAAGGTAGAGAAAGCTCAATCCTCCGAGAGACCGAACTCTCCAGTAATATTAAGTAAATTAAACCAGATACGCGGAATTTGGTATGATAATACGTCATTACAACAATTTTCTGCTTGCGTTAAAATTTCCAAAGACTCTAAAATAGCACAACTATTAAAATCGGAAGCCTGGATAATGGCTTTTGCTCTATTGAAAAGGATGTCAATATCTTTAGTTTGAAACAGCCTTGAGAGGGCGGTAGCCGGTCTATTTTTATTAACCTTCCGTCTACCAGACGGGTCCATTGGACCCGACATGTACATTCAAAATATTTATTCAAACCAGAAATTTCTTCAAAACAAACTAAATGTATAAATCAGACAATAATAAGTTAAATAAAGAAATTAAATAGTTTTAAGTAAAAATTCTGGTGTAGAATGTTTTTATAAAACTTGAGTAAAATTTCCGGTAGTTCTAGGGTTAATATCCTGCATATTTTCTTTAATTCTTGTTTGGAATTTTCTTGTGGTCATACCAATGTAATTTAATATTTTATTTGTTTCTTTACTTCTGTATGGGATGATATAAATTCCTGACTTATTTTCCATACTAATAGGATCAACTCTTTTTTGCACAAGATTAATTAATTTGGTGTTATCTCTAGCTACTAACGTTATACTATATTTCCTTAGGATGTATTTTAATTTTTCATATAACGTTCATAGCTAGAGATAACACCAAATATAATAATATAATATAAAATATATAATATAAAATGTAATATAAAGTAATTATAGAATACCTTTTTAGAATTACGTATTAAATTTTTTTTTAAAGCATATTTTATGGTCTCAAACCAAATATCTTAACCCCATTGAAGGGCGGTGATGCCGTTATGGCATCACATAATTTTAATCCCTAATTGCCATGTTGGCATCGGAATTTTATAATGAAAATTTCACCTTTATTAAGTACGCGAAAATATACTTTTGCTTGTTTTAAAAAAAACTCTTGTAAATACTGGTATCAATAAATTATTTCAACATTTTACGAATACCAGTACCTTGCCGCTGAAAGCAAGATAGCCAAACCTTTAAATTGTATGATACAGATAATGTACTTAAGTAACTTACGTAGCCGTTTGTTCATAGATGTACCTTGTTATTTTTTTCCTTAAAATACCCATGTATCTTTTATACCTATTACCTATAATAAAGTACATAAGCACTTACGTAATTTTTATGTTTTTAGTATAAATAAATCTAATATTTTCACTTTTAGTGCTTTTTTAGACACATTGACACCAAAGGTTTCCCTTACAATGCTCATTAGTTGATATAAATTTACATGATCTGCCGGGTTTACATATTTTTAAGGGTGTCCGTGGCTCAAAATTCTATTTTTTTTAATAGATATTTTGTTATGAAATGTTTTTCTGAAATATCTTTTAATATAATAAGAATATTGCATGTAAAAAAAAATCAGAACAAATTTAAATATATTTTTAATTTAAATTGTAAAATTTTAAACATATTTAATTTTTGATCAAACTGTGGAAGTACTTACTCGATTTACTAAATTTGTACACTTTTGTGTACAGAAAATGTGTCATTTTAATTATTTTTCAGAATTTCTTAAAATATTGATTAAGAATTTTATATATATATAAAAAAAATGTAAGTAAAAAAAATGAAGTTTTTTTATGAGTGAGTTTTGCATTAATTAGAATATTTTCACAATAATCACTCAAAATTAAAAATCCTGCAGACAATTTGTTGGAAATATAGCATAAAATCGCTGTTAAAAATTTCATACATATATCTTACAAGGAACTTTAGATATAGTCTTTTAAATTTGACAAATCGTGAAAAAATCCATTCTGAGATACATGGAGCTAAAGTTCTCGTCAGCAGATAGCTGATGCATCGCTTCTCAAGGCAAAAGGTGTTATATCGCTGGATCTAATGAAGATAAAAGCAAGCGGTTTGCGGTATTTAACGCTAAAAACGCAGTATTTTTTTTAAGCCAATAAAAATAAATTTCATTTTTTTGAGAATTTTTAGCCCCGGACCCCCTTATGTTGTTTACACTTTTTCGAACAGGACCTGATATCCCATATGAAAAAAAATAACTTGTGGAACATAGACCCTCCTGGTCCATTTACTCCATTTTTATGGCGTAACTGAACCTATGAAGAAAGAAAGATGAAATATGCATATTTTTTTAATTTCTAAATACTAAAACGTAATTTTGAGCATTTCTATCTGATAGAGGGAACCTAACGGAACACATTTACAAAAGTTCAGACTTTAATGCAAAAGAACATTAGCTTTTTGAAGCTGAATTACCGGAATCTCCAAAGTCACATTGTAAAATCATGGCCCAGTTGCCCCACGTAACCTTATCATAATAGCACCGTACAGGCTTGTACTATATAAGTTCGTATATCAGTAGTACTTGTCTAACAATCAAATCTAACCAAATCCAATAAAAACAATTTCAGCTCATATTCGGTTTTCTAGACCCCACATTAGTAAAGATTGAGTATTGTCATTAAAGTAGCAAATATATATATATATATATATATATATATATTTTTTGACTAGTGATCGGCCGGAATATCCATGTGTTTCAAAATATTATAAACTAGCTAAACCCACGGCTTTGCTCGTGTAGTAGTTGAGATATGCCAAGTAGTATTTATATGCCTATTTTTATTAGAAAATTTACATTGTTAGACATAATTAAAAATTTCTAATTAATCCACAGTTTCACTAAACTTCATTTGTACACTGCATTAGGTGAAAATGAGAATTAAATTCATAAAAAGAACCAGTGCTAATTCTAAATAAATGATAATTTAGAATGCATTTTGAAACTTTTGCACTAATTTCATTTTTCATTTGAGGTTTTGAATTTTTAAGAAAACATTCTTAGCACTCATTTACTTTTTAAAAGTAACCATAATGCCATAGTCAAAGCTTCTGGTCTTTGACCCTCAGAGTCTGTATGTTCACTCATAAAATATGTAATCCAAGTTTATGCTTTTGGATAGTTCACATGAAATGTAAGACACATCTAAAGAATAGATCTAAAAACTTATTTGAGATTACTCAACTACTAAACGACACAGAAAACGACATAAAACAAATACTAAAAAAAAAAAAAAAAAAAAAAAAAAAAGCAATTTAACAAATTACAACGACCATTTGGAAAATGATTTTTTCGAAGACTAAAATTTAAGACATAAAAAATCGCACGGAGTTGATCATACATTGCGTACGCCATGAATTAAACATTAACATTCCTGGACCCATCATGAACAAATTTTAAAAGAAATTTCAGTTTTACAAATTTTGGTACTGTACATTTTTTAACTTCTACGGAGGTGGTCATACATTACGTACGCCATGGATAAAACATTAATATTCCTGGACCAATTTTAAATGAAATTTCATTTTTAAACTTCTAGACATCCCACAATATTACTTTTTACTCCGTCGTATAGAGAAAAAAATGTACCTTTAAATGCAATTTGTTTGAAAGCTGTATCTCAATTGGTTTCTGAGTTATTAATTTTTTTTTTTGTAGTTTTTATTACTTTTTTGTCATAGTGGCAACAGGAGTATGCATCTCTGTTGAAAGTAAAGGGAAAATACAGATTACTGTATAGACCAATCAGAAAACGAATAAAATGCGGGTTCAACTAATAAAAAGCTTCAGATATGTTTTTGATTTCCTATCTTGACCGAGGACAATAACCATTTTTCCAAATGGTTAAAAATGTTATTTAGAGGAATGGTTGCTTTGCCTACCGAGAGCAAATTCTGATTGCAATACTCTGACGATCCTCATCAGATTAAACAGCTAGCTTCTCAGCATATAATAAATGCAAGAGGTAGAGTAAATGATGGCATACTGATAATTGAAATACATACAATCAACTTTCAAGCAGATCATTATATGAAAAACCTAATTGATTGAAAAAATGTTGTAGTAACAGAAATCCCAATCACTATGCATTAATTGGATGCAATTTTGGTGAAGATAAAAGACGGCAGAATAGATTACATTAATAACATCCCTACTGGATTACTTCGCTTGCTTTCTCTTATACAAACAGCAGAAATATACGTGAAGGAGGTGAAAGCAGCAGCATCCAAAGTTTGTGGACACAAAGAAGAGATGAACTGAGTTGATACATAGAAATCTTATGACAGTCTTTGATGAAAAAAATCACAATTCAATGTATAAATAAAACACTGTGCGCAGATGGTCAGCTGGTTGGGACAGGTAGGACATGAAATGCAACCTTCACGTGGTATATCTGGTATAGTTTTAAAAGCAACTAGGTAAGAGCTGTATTCAAAACAACAATAGAGTGGCAACGTCGTTCTTTTTCGAAAATTGTCACTTTTGCTCCAATCATACAGAATAAAGATATCGTTTCATCGTTTAAATATGTTATGTATTTCTTTAAAAAGATTTAAATAACACTTTAAATAAACCAGCTCTATAAGAATTTTTTAATATTTTTGAAAAAATGTCAGATTTTACCCAAAATTTCGAGATTTGGACCAAAAGCAGAGACTCAAACCATTTTTCTTTCAGCGGTAAAACTGCACGTATTTGATATACTAGAACCAAGGCAACTTTTGGCACTTACACAATTTTCGTAAAAAATAAATATTTTTTTTCGCTCCACAGTAGTGGACATCTAAAAATATGTTCATTATCAGTAATGCATATACATTCACCCAATATTAAATGCAACACCCAAATTCATATTCTTTAGTTTTTTATGGTTAATATGAAAATAAACCAATTTGCTTGTTATCATTAAGCAATTGGGAAATGTAGATTCTGACATAATTATATCAACATCCATTTTTTTCCTTCCTGTTCATTTTATTAGTTAATTATTTTTTTATATTTAAAAGTATTTCTTATATTTTTTTTTATTATATATAATTTATTTAGTGTTATAGCATATTGCTATATTATATTATTATTGTTTTAAAATTATTTAAATTTTCCGTATAGATTAATTTGGTATGGTAGTATAATATATTGTAATCATTCTATTAACATTTGTATTTATTTAATATTTATTTGTATAATGAAATATAATATGGTGTTTTTATATTAGAATTTGTTGGGATATAGCAGTTGGTATATTATGATAGTATTAGCTTATAATAGCTTAATAGTTACTAATTTCCATTATAATAAGTATTAACTATCGTTTAAAATGATTATTAAGACTCCACAGCATGCGTCCAATACATTAGAGGGGTTGGGCTCTATAAAAAACAATTGGACCATAAAATGGCTGGCACAATCTATAATATTAATATTTGAGCACTTCTGATGGTATATCAATTGGAAAAATTGCGGTTCTCATATTTTGCACACTCAATCCCTTGTCGCTCGTGGGCTATACGCTGCGCCCGCTATGCTATTCAATAGTGCGCTTGAGGAGAATAGCATGAGGTGAAAATGGAACACAATTACAGTCGGCAAGCAACTTTTAAGTTATTTAAGGTTTCAGGTATACGAATTTGAACATAGTTGTCGGTCATCATATTCTGCATACTCAACTACTTTTAGCGAGTGCTCTATAGGGCTAAAGCACATATTTTTTTGAAAATTGTGTTAAGTGCTTATGTAGAGTCAGGAAGCATGATTATATAATATGTAATAAGGGCATACGATTGTATCTATCAATGAACGAGTTGAGTATGGTTTAACCCCTTTAGGTGGTATATATTTTATCCCAATGAAGAGTTGCACCAGAAAAATTTTATGAAATTTTACGTTTCTAACTTTGGTGGAAAAAAGTCGTAAAATTGGTTTTCCTTATTTTGAAATAAATGTTTTCTAAATTTCCGGTGGGAATTCAGCATTACACAAACGCAATTGCTTGCCCCTCAAGGGGTTAAAACACAGGTACTATCCATAGATGTTGTGCATTAACACGTTCATGCCGGCGCGGTGGGTCTCCACTGTCTCAGAGTTCTCCACTCTCCGGCTTTTTCCACACCACTGTTATTTTAGAGAAAATTTTGTTCCTTTAAATCACCCAATTGTTCTAATTAAATAAAACAACATTTTCTGTATTAAAATACTGGTATCCAAAAAGCCGGAGAATCAGCAGCTCTGAGATAGTCGAGTGTGACCACCGCGCCGGCGTGAACGTGTTAAGGTCTTAAGGAGCCACTTGGGCCTTTATTGCCAGTCACATACATTTTTACACTGAATGTGAAATTTACCTAAAAATTAAAAATTTACTCCCAAGGGTGCTTACACAGTAAGGAATTACAGTGTGAAGAATTCTTTGTTTTGGCTCTCTTGAACAAATATTCATTTGAGCCTCATGCCCTTAATGCAAAACACGGGCGATGTGCAAAAAAAAAAAAATGTATTTTTTTAAAAAGAGTGGTGCGAAAAGTATATAAAGATTGTCACCTGTGGCAGTCCTGACAATGCTGCGGAAGAAAGATACAATTCATTTTTAAATAAAATAGTAACGGTACAGCAAGAAACACATTGCCGTTTGTCGTGATTAAATTGATTTCAATTACAATTGCATTCAGATGAAGAATGCTATTTAAAATATATAATGATAATCGTATAAAATATACGGTATAAGCTTTAATTTAAACAACTTACGTTGTTTTCGGTATAAATTACAAATCTGAAATTGCGTATGGTGTGAGCTGCTAGGCGCGTACCATGGAGGAAGGGACTCCCTGATGCGTACTCTATTCCGAAATTCCAAACAGTCTGGAATTACCTTTACAGGTTAGAAAGTTTTTATTTATTGTTTAAGGGTGTATTCGAAAAAATATTTTTCCACCCTCAACAGCTCGAAATTTTCTGATACATTTTCAGGCTCATTTTTAAAAGTAAAAACATGAAACTTGCTGGGGTGATTTCTGAAGACATGTTTAACATGCCGTGTGATTTCATTTTCAGCTCAATTAATTAGAATTTGATTTTTAAACAATTTTTTTCTCAGTATGACCATTTTTTTTCATTCCCAGATCGCCCGCTCCGGAAAAATCGGTTCAAAACGCCAACTTTGACAGCGTTTTTTACAGTATTTTCTGCATTTATCAAAAAATTATTAAGCACGGCACATTAGGTAGTTTCTAAATAAGAGAATTTCCCAGTTTGATGCGTTTGAGAGCAAAAATGAATTTTAAAATGAATCAGAAAATAAGCAGTTTGGATCGGAATACACTCTTAAATAGCAGAATTAGCAACCACAATTTTTAGTCGCATTTTTTTTTCTGATTATATAAGGCGAAAAAATCTCATCAAAAGTCATGGTTATAATGTATACATTCTCGATCAATATTACAATATTTCCGGATTTTCTAAATCCACTATTTCCAAATACTAAGTTTAGCTTTCTTTAATTGCAGAATGCCTGCCAATAAATAATTCGAATATTATTATAAGTATATGTACTCTCAACTCACGAAATATAGCTATTCGCGTAAATATTGTTACGGAAAAATCCACTAATTTGTCAATAGAAGTTCTGATTAACATATATCACACATTTATTTTGTGATGACGGCGATGTCTTTTAACTTCATTAAGTTAAAATTAATTTCCTACCCGATTATTGATCATTCGCAGATAAAAATATCAATGTTTAGAATTACATAATGGAAATCGTCAAGTAAAATTCCTTTTATTTAAGAATTCATATCTAACGTAGGGGAGGCGTGTGATTCATATTATCTCATTAAAGCCGGTTGGCAAGACAGCTTGCCATGCAAGCCGAACAAAATTTTAAATTTGAATACCAATATTTTAGTTTGGAAACTTTCACATTGTCTAAATTCAAATTTTGAGCGATTAAATAATTAAAAATTACAATGTGGAAAATACTGGTGTCGAAGAATTATAAGAACTGTAAAGAGGTTCGTCCGTAATGGGTTAAGATAAGCATATTCTTAAAAATAAATAAATGAATAAACTGTCACTATTCGTATTAATAAAAAGGAATTTAATCGAAGAAGGGCAATGAAGATGTCAGGTGTTATTAACCCTAGAAAACCCGGAAATTCTACTAAAGTTTTATAAAATATATTTCACGCCAAAAGTTTTATTTAAAACTGTTTAACTTATTTACTTAACCCTAGAACTACCGGAAATTTTACTCAAGTTTTATAAAAACATTCTACACCAGAATTTTTACTTAAAACTATTTAATTTGTTTATTTAACTTATTATTGTCTGATTTATACATTTAGTTTGTTTTGAAGAAATTTCTGGTTTGAATAAATATTTTGAATGTACATGTCGGGTCCAATGGACCCGTCTGGTAGACGGAAGGTTAACTTATTGTCTTCTTTGTGTATCTCAAACACATTTTATAAATAAATTTTTGCTTAGTACTGAAATATATTCATATGGTAGGCGTCAAAGTGACCCCAGACGGTCCTTCTCGTGTTGATACTAGAATTAGTAACAAATTATTTTGAGGAATATTTTTAGAAATTTTCTGATGCTACTTCTTTGATTTATAACTTGAAATGTCCTTTTATTATGTTGGAATATATTTTCGAGCAAGGAAATTTTATTTATTCAAGGATAAACCTTAACGACTATTATGGCCAAGCTACTGTTTGGTTATTCGTCTAAAGAAACTTGCCTAAACGAGAATTACCCAGTTCCTTAACGCCATACTTGAGATCTCATAGTTTGGACGAAATTGATTAATTTTATACGTTTTGTATGAATGTCGCTAAAGCGATAAATAATGGTAATAAAGTTTGAAGTAGGGGTGTTTAGTGATCTTAATTTTTTGCTATTAGAAGTAACTTGGGAAAATTAAAAAAAAAAAAAGTTCCGATTTGAAAGAAAAAAAATAAATTAGTAAGTTCAAAAATCTGTTTTTGAAACAGAATTTTAAAATAGAATTTTCGAGAACTGAAGCTTGCTATGCTTTCGAACATTATTCTCTTATTTCGCAGTCGTACTAACAGTGGCGTAGCCAGGGTGCATAGATTAACATTCAAGATGGGACATTTCCATAGAGCATAATGGTGATGCCATTGCGATGGTAGCGCCTTTAGTGACAATGGGGAAGAAACTCCCCATTCTTCTAAAATATTTATCATTGGGCATCTACCTTATTGAGATCTTCATTTTTTTTAATGTTTCATGTTCACGTTTTCAAAGAATCTTACACCGATACATGAACACAGAATAGATATTCTATTTTATATATCTAATATCTGTTCTATGTTCATGCACGGATATATGTTTTTTTTTTTTTTTTTTTTTTTTTTTTTTTTTTTTTTTACATGATGAGTGAACGATATAAGTGCAACGAAAAACAGGGTAAAAAATTTCGTCTTGAATGCTATATATGAAGTAAATATGATACAATTGGCTTTAAAGCTACATAAAATAATGGTGTAATATAAAAATATACGAAGTATTGCTCCCTACAAATCCCGGAAAATTTCATAAATATTCCCATTCGGTAGGAACATTTTTATAGCCGATGTTTATTAACTTATGAAGTTTAAAGTGTTAAACAATCGTTACAATAATCTTTTAAAATTTACGCATTTTCACTTTCTTACAGATAAAATAAAAATATTGTTTTTAATGTAAATAACGTACTATTAATTCAATAATATTTATAATATTAACATATAAGAAATAATAATAAAATTACAGATAGAGAAATATTCATTTCGACAAATTTTTAGAATTATATAAATCTAACAGTTAAAAATAAATAGCGGTACTGGCATGACACTCAATAAAGTTATATTCGATATGAATAAATTAACACAATACCTGAATTTATTTTTTTACAATTTAATCTCATAAACTTACATATTTACGTTATTAACAGAATTTTATAGTGTTTTCTTTTATATTATTACTCTAATTATCATTTTGTAAGTTAAAGTTGACCAATACAATTACGGTAAAAAAAAGCAGCTAAATAAATAAAGCAAGCATGAATAGAATATCGTCTGACACCTGCTTCTTTTTAGGAAAGAATAGATATTCAAAGCATAGAGGGTAAATATATTTCTTCAACATATGTAAATTTCGGAGGCTTGTTAATTCTTCCCCCTTGTCGGTAGTGACGCTAGTACTGTTGCCATTACAGATTTTGCCGTAAATGTCCCATCTTGGTCCTTAATCTATGCCAGGGTTGGGGGTCCAAATGCGCTGGATACCACTAATTTTGTAAAATTCTGTTCGCCTTATCTAATTGTATATGTTTCTGTTTTCAATCAAGGTGAAGAGAACATTATAATATTACTGGTATCCAGAGCATTTGGACCCCCTCTCTGGCTACGCCACTGCATGCTAAGAATCATAATTGCATCAGGCGGAATCGTAATTGTACTGACGATGGTGCGGAAGCAGGGTATGACTTATCTTTGTGTATAACAGTATTGGCGTTCATACAAACCTACAAAGCTTTCTTAAAAAAATATATAATAATCGTATAAAATATACGGTGTGAGTTTAAATTTAAAAGACTTTTTTTCTTCTCGGAATAAGCTATAAATCTGAAATTGCGTACTGTGTGATAAGCTAGGTGCATACCCTCTTTGGTATTTCCAAAGATTTTGGAATTAGATTTTAAGATTAGAAGTTTTTTATTATTTAAATAGCAGAATTAGCAACCACCATGTTTAGTCGCATAAATTGCAATTTTTTCGAAGATTAAATAAGACGAAAATGTCTCGTCAAAAATCGTAGTTAAAATGTATACATCCTTGATCAGTGTTACAAATTTTCCGGATTTTCTAACAGCATTACTTCCAAATACTAAGCTTTGATTTCTGTAATTGCAGATTACCTATCAATAAATAATTTGAATATAATTACAAGTCTATATGCTCTCAACTCGGGTATTCGCGTAAATATTGTTACAGAAAAATCCACTAAATTGTCAAAAGAAATCCTGTTTAACATATATCAAATATATCTATTCTTCATGACGGTGATATCTCTTAACCCTTACATGCGCGATTTTTTTTAGAATTTTTGAAGAAATTACATATGATTCTCTGAAAGATTTATTATACAGGAAAAATAATGAAAGAAAATCAGAGATGCATTTTTCATATAATACGTCAGTCTTTTCTTCTCTTGCACATCTGCAATACAAGTAAAAACTACTGTCGTATAGCTGTTTTACGCTAAAATATTGCAAATTAGTGAATATTTTAATAAGTATGTCTCCAAATACCTTATTTCATATAATTATTTATTTTATAAAACTTAACTTTTAACCCTTTAATTCACATGATAGAACGCCTTCTAGAAATTACGTAATTCGAAGAATCTGACTTTACACCAGAAAGTTCCAAGGTTAATTTCGTTTTATCTAAATACGGAATGTCTGTTATTAATTGAAGCAAATATTGCTATTTTAATTTACTGGTGTGTTTCAGGTATATACGAATAAAAATATCTATTAAATTCAAAACACTGTTGTTTGCATATATGCAAGGCTGCGCATTAAAGGGTTTAGTTCATCCAGTTAAAAAAAATTCCCACTCGATTATTAATCATTCACAGATACAAATATCTATGATTAGAATTACATAATAGAGATGTACAAGTAAAATTAATTTTATTTAAGATACCTTATCTGATGGAGAGGACGCGTGTAATTCATATTAACCCCTTAATTCTTGCTCCCGAGATATTCTCGGGCTGTGTCTTTTACTCAAATTGTTGGATTCCCACCAGTTTTATAAAATAGTGAAATTGGCTATATTTTAGTATTGGTTTTACTGTCATTAAATAAGGTGAATATTTCTTTTTCATAAAAGTGGTGCCAATAAGCAATTTGAATTATTCAACCGTAATTTAATTCGAGCGTTAAGGGGTTAAGATAATGGAGTTAAGAATAAACAGGAAGAGACATATAGTATAGAGAACAGCGTCTAGAAGATATGTGTGGAAACCGACTATTTCTATAATGCTTTAAAATGTGCTAAAAAATTGTATCTTATAAAAGTTGAACGATACTGTAGGACAAATATCGTTTGCAGTGACATCTATTAGTTCTGCACCGGACGAAATTTTTTCTCAATTTAATCCTTATACATTGTTTACGTTTGAACTACCAGATGTAGCTGCGATTGCCATTTATAGTTCTGCATCGTTCAACCTTTATGAGATACAACATTTTAGCAGTTTTTGGTTGGTCGGTTCCCACAGTATATCTTCTAGACACTAGAGTACAGATTCTACCAGTTGTGAATAAAGTAACTGAGGAGGTTGTCATAAGATGGCGACTGATTTTTTGCAACATATTAACTGCTTTTCATTATTTGTGGAGCAATCGTCCACCAATAAATTTTAAAAAGAACATTTTCTTTTATTTAAGCGGCTGATCTATGCAAAATTTCTTTCACAAATATGATACAAATTTCTATTCGTTTTAACTGGTGGAAGTTAGCCCAGTTATTGTAATATCTTTCACTGACACTGGCAGGAAGTTATTCAGGTTGTCTCTTTAACCCCTTGAGGGGCAAGCAAAAATCTCTCTAGATATTAAATTCCCACCGGAATAATCGAAAATTTGTATTTTTAAATAAGGAAAAGCAATTTTTCAACGGTTTTCCTGCAACGTTAAAAATATAAAATTTAGTAAAATTTTTCTGGTGAGAATCTTGTTTAACCCCTTAATTCTCGGGCTGCGTTTTTTATTCAGATTATTTGATTCCCACCAGTTTTATAAAATAGTGTAATTGGCTTTATTATGGTATCATTTTAACTGTCATTAAATAAGGTGAATATTTCTTTTTCAAAAAAGTGGTGCCGATAAGCAATTTGAATTTTTTAACCGTAATTTAATTCGAGCGTGAAGGGGTTAAATTAGGTGGGATATATTTTATCCCACCGCCCCTCAAGGGGTTATGGCGGAAACGCTAGGACTGACCAAAGTAAACTTCCACCAGTAAAAATATATATATATTTTTTATCATAATTATAGCGACTAGAATACATAGTGCGGAGATCGGCTATCTCTGTAATAAAAAAGCGCTAAAATATTGTATCCCTTAAATGTGCAACGATGCTGCGGCAATATGCAGATCGCAGCGACATCTGCAGGATATTTTCTACAACTGTAAGGTATTGCTAGTCTATACAATGTAATACCACTAATACGAAAATCCCGCAGGTGACGCTGCAATCGACTCTTGGCATTTTAGCAATATCGTCGCACATTTAAGGGATAAATTCTTTTAGCACTGTTTGGATAGCATATTTCCGCACTAGGTATTCTAGACGCTGTACCATAATTATGGTTGAAATTCTGAAATAGTAAGGCATTTAAATAAAATAAAAATGTCTTGTCAAAGTTACTGGCGGCAGGTATCCCCGGCACAAATGAGCCAGTGTGAAACCGGTTACAGTTAAAACTTCTCCATTTTGAGGATATGTCAATTCCTCTTTATTCACAGTTCCATGATTAAGATAAGCATATTCTTCAAAATAAATAAATAAACTCTCATTATTCGCATTATCAAAAAGTAAATTATTTGAAGTAGGGCGATGCAGATGCTAGTAGTTATTATCTATAAATACAAATTATTTTAAGAAATTTATTAAAATTATATAATTTGTTAAAATTATTATTTGTATTATATATTACATATTATAATTTGTAAAAATTACTTAAGAAATTAACAAATAATTTAAATATAACAAATTATTTTAAGAAATTATTTTAGAGCTTTTTTCTGACGCAATTTCTTTAATTTATGACTTCAGATGTCCTTTTAGTATGCTGAAATACATTTTCAAACGAGGCAATTTTTTATTATTCAAGGATAAACATTAACGGCAAAGGTATACTTTAATAAAAATTATGCTTTTATTTTTACTTTATACATTTTATACTTTAGAATATAAATTTTTATTTTGGAAAGTATAATAAAAGTATTATTGGAGTAAAATTTACAGTTGTTTTCTTGAAAACAATGTTTGAAATTGTAGAAAGGCATAAGAGAATACATTTTTGGGTAAATAAAATTATATAAACAGTGATGGAACAGTGGCGCAGCAATTGAGTAATTGTCACCACTAAATATTTATAGTATTCTTCGTGATCAAAAATCTCAGAAATTCTGTCCTGAAGTTAGATGAAGAATAGTAATAAAATTTTGTGGTGTCAATTGATTCTGTGCTGTTACACTGTTCCACCACTGTATAAATAAAATAAATATAGCATGGAACGCAAATTACGAAACATTTCGAGAATCGCTTTAATATAACTTAATAAGTATCTTACGTTATCTCAAGGGTAATAATATGATTAGACATATTTCCTGAATTAATAAAAAAACTGATAACATAACGTTCTGCGCGGATTCGAGGGAGTCTACTGTATTACTTTTTTTCAGTTAAATATTATAAAGAAGAGAAATATGATAGAAATATTCAACCCAGAAAATGTATACAGGCAATATACATTATACAGGCAGAGTACATATGCATAACATAGTACAGTAGAATAGGAATGCTAAACGGTGGGGTATTCTATATTTTGGAATTAAATAACTTTATAATCATTTAAGACTTTTATCATAACTTCGTATTTCCATAAAAACAGATAACAGACTATTTTAATGTAAAGAACAAGTTACAATTAAAAAGAGAAAATTTTGGTTGTTCCAATAATCATAGTATCATTTAAAACATACTTCGTAGTTGGTTTCTCGAACAGCAGAGTTTATATGCATAACATAGTACAGTAGAATAGGAATGCTAAACGGTGGGGTATTCTATATTTTGGAATTAAATAACTTTATAATCATTTAAGAATTTTATCATAACTTCGTATTTCCATAAAAATAGATAACAGACTGTTTTAATGTAAAGAACAAGTTACAATTAAAAAGAGAAAATTTTGGTTGGACCAAAAATGATAACGATATCAAAAGACAACCTCCCACCCCTTCGCGCTAGCAAATCTTAGGATATCATATGCCAGACCCCCTCTCCCCCCTAAAATGATAACATTATATATGGGCACAGCCCCATTTAGATATAATATTTCATCAGTTTTTCCTACAATGGAGTCAAATTATATGTTTACGTTGCAAGTTAACTGAAAACTTTAAAAAATACGTTATAATAATTATGTAGTTTATAGTAAAAGGATGCAGTTTTGAAGCGTAAATACATGTTGATTTTAGCAGATGAAAAGTGTGTTTTGTCATTCGAAAATGAGTGCTCTAAAAAAACAATTCTTTGTAAACGACGTTGTTTCGATGTAATTATGGTAAAATATTTTACTTTAATGGATAAAATTTGACCTTATTTTAAAAATACAAGATATTCAGCTTCGAAAGCATTTCATATTTATGAGACGTCGCCATGACGACAGTTTTTAATATCATCTGTTTCAATTAAAAGTAGTTTTCTTTTTAAAATTTTAATTAGAAAAGCGCATCAATAGAGATCTAAAGACACTCATTACTTCCATATTTTTGCTTTGAGTTTTTAGAAAAATAAACTATTCAATTTGCGACAAACTTGTATTGGAAATTAATGAAAATTTCTAAATTTTGAGAGGCATTATAACGATCTTTTGATCCTTAACCCTTTCCGCCGCGGTGTCCTTAAAAAAGGACACCTAATTTTAATTCCAAAACTGACAAACGACACAAAGAATATGTAACTAAAATTTTCCTATTATAATGTACATGAAAATAAGCAATTTCTTATTTTCTAATAAATTCGTTTATAAATTGCGGTGTCAGTCCATTATTTCACCAGTTTATAAACAGAATCATTCTGCGCCGTTAAGGGTTAAGAATGTTCGTTTCTTATTTACATTTTTCAGTTGTATATACGCAGTATTAATTAACACTATATGTACGCTGTATTGATGTTTAATTTTTAAGTTCCATTTTGTGGTTTTTCACTTTTGCGCGTCTCTCTCTTATGCGTGATATTTAACAAATATGTAAAACGTGTTTGTCAGATATATGTTTTGTGTACCATTTCAGAGTGTGTCCGCAGGCTGTATATATGGCACTTAACCCTAGAACTACCGGAAATTTTACTCAAGTTTTATAAAAACATTCTACACCAGAATTTTTACTTAAAACTATTTAATTTGTTTATTTAACTTATTATTGTCTGATTTATACATTTAGTTTGTTTTGAAGAAATTTCTGGTTTGAATAAATATTTTGAATGTACATGTCGGGTTCATTGGACCCTTCTGGTAGACAGGGGGTTAAATAAAATATTATCTAAAATCCATCTGCAAAAATGTAGTAATTAAAATCATGTGTAGCATGACAGCGGGCAGTAAACAGAACAGGAACAAGAACTCTCTACCGGGAATCCAACCAAAAATGCCAAAGGCAGAAAATTCCCCTCTGCCAAATGCAAACTGGCAAGTAGGCAGCCCCAGAAAACCAACGGCGTTTATTAAATAATAATAATAATAATAATAATAATAATAATGAGCCGGCAGTACACACGTAACCGTGATAATAGTAAAGTGTACACAGCCGGCGGTATAAATGGCATTCAACATGTTGAAAAAGCAGTTATACATATAAGCACGCCAGCGAATAATAAATTCTCAATGGATCCCTAATGTCTCGGCAAGTTGCTTGCATATATATCTCTTGGATGTAAGTTGCTCCACAGGCCATCAAGACACCTATATTGTTCCAAGTTACATTTTATTTGTTAAAATTTCTAATAATAAACACGTTTGTGCTATCCACGGTTCTATCTATCGGAAATTACTGTATATTCCGGCGTAAAACGAAAAAAAAAATAATAATAATAATAATAATAATAAAATGTTTCTTATTGCTGAGTGGTAATTATTTCATTTTAAATATGAAATAAAATTTCTAGGTCTAAAAAGGTTAGACCTATATTATAATCCGGATTGTACCGTAATGGGAACAATTAAACACGAGAAATGCTGAAAGCCCTAATGTATGTACAGTAACGTAGAAGTGAAAAGTAGGTTCTCGCACCGTTTCTTCTTTGTGCAATACTGTTTCCGAATAGAAATCTTTATCTTATTTAATCTTAGAATGTCTTTCATTAAATAGCACGAATATTAGTATTCAGAAAATAGTTAAACAGGAACCGTGCAAGCTCTGCGTATACATTCAAACAGTATTAATAGCATATGGCGCATTTAAAATCCATTGTGAAAGCAAAATAATTAAAGCTGAAATTGCCAGTCTCCATGGTACCTAAACAGGCGTAAGTCTCGTTTGCTTGAATGTTTCTAAGTTGGAAAAATATTTTATAAGATTATTACCGTTAATTCAGAATAAAATTTTCCACTTTGTTTATGAAATGCATTTCGTCATTAAATAAAGTGGATATTATTAGTCGGTGAACGTGGTAGGTATTCTGAATTTCTTTTTAATCTGGTAACACAGATTACGTGGCCGCTTGAGGTGAAATCAGTCTTTTACCTTTTCTCTGCCTCTCCATAGAAAGGCAATCCCGTTTGCCAAGTGCTTTCTGACCTAAGTCTTGCCTATGGTCAGCCAGTGAGCATTTTAACGAGGGCAAAACAATAAGTATAGGAAAATAAACTGGTGTTACTTAAAATAAGAAATATTTGCAAATCGAATGATTTTTGAAAACCCTTCGGGCACAAACATTTTCTGCCGCGAAAATGTTTAAATAATTGGAATACACTGGAATATAAGAACAGATTTATTTAAAAGTAACTTTTTTTCTTTAAGCATATTTTGACATTAAAATTTCATGAAAAAATTCTGGGTGCCATTTGTCAGTTTGTAATAAAAATCAATATTTACCAGGCAAAAAAAAAAGAATATTTTAAAAACAAGAACTAAAAATTCATTGCTGTAGGTAATGTGCATGTAGCGTCACAAAGCAAAAGTACCCAAGTAAAGATGTCCAATTCTTTGTAATTAGATAGAGAGTATCAATTCTCGGGGAGCTAGTAATACATTATGTATTATTTACTATGCTACACGTATGATGTATTATAATTATACGGAAATTATGGGTATTTTAGAGAAACTACGAGCAATTATGCTAGAATATTTACCTACATTGAGTTGAGTAGACAAGAAACAGGCCAGATTTGTAGCAAACATGCACATTATACCTTCCGACTGCTTAAAGTAATGAGATTTGTCGTCACCCTTTTTCAAAAGTTCTTCTGAAGATACGTGATTCCATGTTAAATTTGAGTTTGCGTCAATTTTCATGTTATTTGACCAAAAACTAAGAGACTCATTATTAATCAAAGAAAAAATTACCAACTGAAAATGTTTATGTTTGTAATGTTAAGAGTATGTAATAGGAAGACCTTTATTAGGAAATACTAGCAGAATGTTATTTCTGGGAATACATTCAGAGACTAACAGTGTTTTACAGTTTTAAATCTACTTGTTTTCTTCGAAAAAAGTACTATGTATCTAAATTTTTTAATTATCATTTCGAAAGAGATATTTTACCTATGTACATTTACAAGGTTGCCAAGCTTCAGGGAATTTTCTAGGTGTGATATCAGTATTTGTTCATAGAAAAATAAATCTAGGTTAAACGCACGAAATTTCGCCTTATTTAAGGAGAGATTTTCAATAAAAAAATACTGGTCCCGAAGAATTTCCTGGTCTGGAAATTCCCTGAAGCGTGGCAACCCTGATTTACCAAATCACACCAGTTACACGCATATTTTTAAGTTCTGTAATTACTATTAACGTCATTTCTCTCTCTCTTTTTTATCAATATAGAAATATGTTATTCAACAAAATCTGTGTGAGCTTGTACTTTTATATTCTCTTGTTTAATGTCCTTGTCATTCTTTCATGCTCTGCACATGTTATACATATTTCATAGAAATAATTTACTTTACTACACCTATATTTCAGTATAACTTTTCTAGGAATTAAAAATGTGTCACTACTACAAAATATAATTTACATCAAAACAAAAGTTTAAAACTTTCCTCTATACCGATGCAAAAACGAAAGTTGGGAAATTTCGAGATCCAAAACAGATATATGAATTTTTATTAACCACTTCGGGACCGGCAGCTTTTAACCCTTTATCTACTAACGGTACTTATAAGTACCACTCACTTTAAACTTTCATCCCATAGTGAATATTACTAATATTCTAATGGTACTTTGCAAAAGCACTCTTTTAACTCCACCTTATCTGGATACATGGCAGCAGTAGTTCTAGATTTGTTATTTTAGCGAGGAAGGAGGCTACCTTTGACACAGACTTTGGGTTTTGTGACTACAATTTGTACAGATTGTCACGCTCGTTTTTTTATTGCTGCAAACAGAGTATAATTGTTGATAAGTGTTGGATTTTTTATGCGTTCATTATGATCTTAGAATACGGCTTGACTAGCTATCTTAGGTGAATGGTGTGTGTATTTGATTTAACAGTTGAATTACTCGGTGGTACTTATAAGTACCGTCAGTATACTGGGTGTTGGAGAAAAACTTCTTGTTTACTTTTCGTCTGTGTAGTTATCCGTCGTTTTCAGTTTCTTTAACATGTAATTAGTAAATAGAGTGTAGTAATGATTTTCTTGGTATTTCTTTTCTGTTTCATTGTTATTTTTTATAGGAAATTGAAAAAGTTGCTGCACCGGCTCGTTCTTGCTATGCTAGAAATGGCATATGTAAATTCATATATTGCATATGTGGAGATCTGAGAGAACATGTTGTTCCTGGAATATAGACGTCGCATAACTAAAGAACTGCTAACAAGATCAAAACCTAAAAAAAAAAAAAAAAAAAAAAAAAAAAACAGTTTTTTTTTTTTTTACCTTTTAGGGGCAAAGCATTTTCAATGCTAAAGTATTGAAATAAATGATTGGCACCGTAATTTGCCAAAATATTTATTTATAAATAAATAAAAGCCTATACTTTACATACTTATAAAAGTTATATCCTCACTATATTGATATATGTAAGAGAAAAAAAAATGTATGGTCCTGGAAAGTCCTTTTTTTTTTTTTTTGGTTAATGTGGATTTCGCTACTTCCTTTCGGATTTTTTTGCCCAATCTTGGCGAGCACTCAGAACAGCTCTTTCTCTCTTTTTAGTCCTTCTTATAATATTTTTATAACTACAGTTAGACCATTTTATATATTCTTTAAGATTTTTATCAATTTTTACTCATCTTAAGTCTTAACTTAATATTAAACTTTATTTCATTTTTATACTTAATTATTTAATTTCCTCTTTAAACGTCTTATTTTTAACCCTTAAGTTGTAAACTAAGTTAAATTTTTCCCAATTCCTGGACTGGGCGTTGAGCTGACTTCAGCTAGGAAACCCCTCAATGCTCCTCACTTGTTCAGCACATACTAATTAAATCGAAAATATTTTCTAGTGCCATTTGAAATACCTTGTGGGTTTTCTGTTACGATACATTAGTCATAGTGTACTGACGGTACTTTAAAGTACCACTTTAATTAATTACCTTTAAATAATTATATCTCTCACGGGTGAGTATTTTTTTATGTTTATCCTTTAATTTTCATTGTAGTAACTGAAAAAAAAAAATATTACATGAAAAAAATTGCCGTAGGTCATAATGCAGTAGATAACGTGTTAAACAAATTTTATTCAGTGGGCACCACTATAAAAATAGAAATTTCCCTTTACTTAAACATTTACGAATATGCTTTAATTAAAGAAAGCAAATATTATTTTTCTTTTTTACTGGTGCCCAAAATAAATTCTGTATGCTCTTTTTGACAGTGCACATATGCACCTATGATCCCGAATAGGTTAAAAATGAAATCGATACCTGAAAGAGTTAAAAATTAATTATTTAGATATTTTCAACATTAGCTAGACAAGTTTGTAAAATTAACTTTTGAAGTAATTTCTCAAATGGATAGACTGTCTTCCGAGATAGTAAATAAGATTTTGAACCATAAAGTATAGTTAGTACATTTCACGCAAAGTCAAAAGTATATAACAGAATTTTGAATTTGATAAAGTTTATTAATTCATATTTGATTAACAACTGAAATAAGGAAGATTCTTTTAACAGCAAAATCAAGCTAACTTTGCAGTTGAGCTTTGAATATAATAGGTCAGAAGTTACCAACTGCGGCCAACGTGGAATCGCAATTTTCGTATATTATCTTTTTATTCATCAAGGAAATTCTGTTATTAAATCACAAGAAGGTTATTTTCTTTAATTTTCGGTAAAAGGGAGAATAAAAACATTAACGACAAGCTTGTGCATTTAACTCGTTTATAAATTTATGTATCCACATTTAACAATATACAGTGAAACCTCCCTGAATGACCATTTTTTCATGTAACGAAATTTATTCCCATAGGCTCAACTAATTTTACTTCCATTCAGAGACCGTCTCAGCTGAACTCCCTCCATGAGCTACCCATTTTTATTTATTTATTTATTTATTTTTTTTTTTGAAGAAAATGAAACAAATTCCGTTTTTTCCTGGTCGTTTGAAGAAGGTTTTATTAGAAAAATAATTCAGGAGAGTGCATTATTCATCAAACTTGTAAACTATGTTTAGAATTTTTTTTATTATTCCTGTAACTTTTAAGTGTTTAAATCCCTTTATGCCTTTTTAAGCAATGAATTTAAGTCTGATCAGGGCCTGATTATCAACGGGGCACACTTACACCAATAAATTTTAAAAGAAATATTCGACTTATGTAAACGCCGTATTCATGTAAAATTTCTGCCATGAATGAGGCAAAATTTTCTGTTTCTTTCTACTGGTAGGAATTTGCCCCGTGGGTAATCAGGCCCTGAGTCTGATGACAAATTAAGAATAACGGTCAATAAACTCCCCTGCTCTGTTCTGTCAGGAAAATTTCAAATAAATAGATAAATTAATGAAATCATCATTATTTGTTCCCGTCCAAAATAAAAATTGCATTTATTTAGTGAACTTCGAAAGGACATGAAAATAAAAGTTATAAAAGATAAAATCGTAAAATAAAAGCAAAAATCAATGTATTCATTTTTTAAACCCTGAAGTAATTCACTTATGCAATAATGTTTTTTTTTTATACTTAAATTTTCATATTTTTTCCCTAATATGAACAATAAACTTTAGTAACATTGATTGTTACATTTTTCAACAATTAAAATCTAGTTTTAAACATGACCTCCATTAAGAGACCACCTTTCGGAGCGACCATTTTTTATTGGAACGGAATGTGGTCGCTTTAGGTAGGATTTACTGTAGTTTAGGTAAATAAATTACACTGAAATAATATGACAGACGAAACGCAATACTTCACCTTGATTCAAACATAAAATATATTATATGAACTTTTAAAAGCTCACTGTTTTATTTAAAAGGTGACTAAAATAACAGAAGAGATGTTACAAATGAAAAATATACTTTTTATTTAAAACTTCTTAGTATTTTCAAGCTTCTCCAAGATCTTCATCAGAGAATATTTTTATTTATCTCGTTTAAGTCTCAATCAGAACATCACAATAGATTTTGATCATGCAAAAATCATTTTCCCAACATCCCATTATTACGCATCCACTGTTAGAGAATCCATATGATTTCTGTGTGAAAAAAATCATGTATGTAATGACACCCTATCGAACAATATTCCCAATTTATGGTTCAATATCCTGAAAATAAATCCTGAAAACTTGAGAAAAATGACATAATAAAGTTTGTGGTACGGCAGTTAAATATTTTGTTCTAGCCAAATTTAATCTGAAACACTGCTACTTCGACTGTCCAGCTACGCATCTTAAAAGGAAAGTGACGTATGAGAACAAGTCATAAAATAAATGGAACTGCAGTTAATAATAATAATATATATTTTCTCTAATTAAGTTCAATCTCAGAAACTGGTACTTCTATTTTCAACTCTAATAATTATTGGCTCTCTCATATTCAAAACGAAGTGACGTATTTGTATAAATAAACAGAAATTAGTCATTAACATATTCTCTAATCATGAGCTTGGAAAAGCATGAAAGTAGTAAGAAGTTTTAAATAAAATGTATATTTTTAAACCTGTAACATCTCTTCTATTATTTTAGTCATCTTTTAAGTAAAACAATGAACTTTTTAAAGTTCATATAACATATTTTAAAATATATCGATTTTCAAAAGGAATGCTGGAGAACCTCACTATTCTAAAAAAAAAAAAAAAAAAAAAAAAAAAAAACGCTGACGCCGCCGCTGGTTTTGAATTTTTTGTGACCGGAGGTCTTTCATCGTTAATATTTCAAAAAAAATATTGCATACAAAAAAAATGAAAATCGGTGGCATTATAGAGAAATGTTTGATAAACACGCTGATGCAGACAGTTTTCAAATCGAAGAATTATTTTCAGAGATATTTAATGCTAAATTTGGACAAAATCGTTCCATTAAAAAAGTTTTATAGGAGCAAAAAGTATACATGGGAATTTAATCATTTTTAGATCATTTTATACATTAGAATTTCCCAGTGTGCAGACTGCATTTATTTTTTTTATTTGACTCATTTTTGAGGTTTTATTTCTATTTTAAATTCAAATTTACAGCATTTCGAGAAATATTTTTTACGTATTCTAGAAAATGGTATTAATTTAAACTGTTGCCAACTCTATAAGCAGTTCAAACAATAATGTTTGCTTCAAATTAAAAATTTATTTACACGTGGCTATTATAAACAGAAAAAAACCCTTTAAATAAGAATTAAATAATTGCGTATAAAAAGCAGGAACTTATTGAAAATTACGTCATAAAAACTATATTTATACGTGAATTTTAAAAGAGAAAGGATATTGTAAAATAATAAATTCATTAACATGCATTAGAAGTCTTAAATAGGAGAATTTACGTCACATTACACTTATTACATAAAATAAACAAAAATAATATTGTAAAACAGTTTAAATTTACAATTTGCGCGAGACATTTATTCGATATTTTGAGATGATCTTTTCAACTACTTTTTTAGGACAGCGCAAATTTCATTTCTAACAAAAGTATTTACATGTGAATATTAAAAAGAAAAAGAAAAGTTTGATGAAAATTATGTCAGATTAAAAATGATACTTTTAAAATGTCTTATTTAAAAGAACGTTCTTTTCACTTTGTTAAAAAATACCGGGAGACAAAGATTCTGTTTACTTAATTCATTTTATATTAGCTTATTTTGAAACGTTTAACTGATTTTATTTAATCAAAGGCGAAAACAGCGATTGTATCTTTTAACAGCCGCTGATTTGGTATTAAAATTCCCCAATCAAAGATACATGAATAGAAAACCGTTTATAGGGAAATGGCTACTGTTTTTTAAATTATAATTCAATCTTTCAAAATCTTTTTAAAGCCGATCAAATTAGCGTACTTTTAGAGTCTGCGGTGGCTGAACGGGGGAGTTGGCGAGCGTAGCTCGTAGGGGGCAGAACCCCCTAGTGTTCATTAAAAATAATATGAATATTAAGTAATATGATTATATGATTATTCTGTTATAATAATATGATTATTCTATAGGAATAATCTGCTCAGTGTAGGGAGCATTTTTGTTTTAATTTGCCTCTATTTGTCTATTTAATTTACCTCTAATTTTTGGGTAAAAAAAATTGCAAACAAATTTACTTTTGTTTTATACCATTTCCTTTTGATGAAATAGATCTATTTTAAGCGAACACAAGACTGTGTGCAATCCTATGGGAAATAAGCTAGCTTTAAGACCCTTTTCCGTGGAAACTACCAAACCGATTTTGATGAAATTTGGAATCTATATTCACTGGATTATGCTCAAGTTTTATGGTAGACGGCTTTTTTCTGCGACTGGAACATTTTATTTTAGAGCAATGGCATTTTTTCAGATATGTTCAGTTTTAAAAATGTTTTTTTTTTTCTGAAACTAATTAAATTTTTTTTTAACTCTCTGTCACACATGATCTTATACTTACGCTCTACCACCAAAAACATTTTTATCGAAATTGCTTCTGTACTTTAGGAGTTAATTGGGTTTTTAGCTGAAAAGTAAAATTTTTCGGAGAGCTAAAACACTTAGAAACTTATAACTTCATACTTACCAACCTCCCGCTTTTTTTAATTGAACAAAACACAACGTTAACCAAAAATTTTATTTAATAAAAGAAACAATGTAGGTTTCAAATTACTACCGCTTAGAAGTAAGAAACATTTAATTTAAAATATTTTCTGGTTGAAAATACGCTTTTTCGTTTAAAAAAAAGCGGGAGGTTGGCAAGTATGTAACTTGTGCGAAATTTTTGCACAGTTTTATCAAACACATTAATTGAAGTACATATAACACAGTTGTCAACTTTTGTGCTTTTTTCCTACAGCTAATTTTCAACTGCAAAAATTGCGTTATTTAATTCTCAATTTTCGATGCTTAAGTAAGACAATTATTTCTGTTCAAATATAGTAGTAGGAAAAAAGCGTAAAAGTTGGCAGCTATGACATAAGCACTTGGATAAAATTTAGTTACATATACAGGGTTCGCACAGTTTTACCACTAAATTTTAACAGTATTTTGAAAGTATTTCACTGCAGGAAAATATTGCAAAATCTGTGAATAAAGGTGGGAATTGCGACTTCTGTATTTTTAAAATTAAATGTAAATTTTCTTATCATTAATAGTGGTGTCAGAGTCATTGGAAATTCCAAGGAGTGTGCGAACCTTGCATATACTAAATAAGTAAGAAATGTTCGAGTAAAATTAATGTGAGTAGGCGTGATGTCCCAGTCGCGTCTTAACTTAACCCTTTCAGGGGCGGTGGTATGTTTATGAAACCACTTAATTTTAAAATGCCACAATGGCACCAGAATTTTGGTAAACTTTTTTCGGCTTTTTTTGTATGTGAAATTAGCTTTTTCTTATTTAAAAAAAAATTATTAAATTCCATAGCTGCCAACTCTTCCGCTTTTTCAGACCACAAAAATTTAATCGATATTTTTGCCTTATTTAATCGGCAGATTACGGCGATTTAAAAAGGTAAAATTTTCTATAAAATTTTTGTGGTCTGAAAAAGTGTAAGATGTTGGCAGCTATGAAATTCCGATGTCATTCATTCATTTCAACATTTTAGGAATCGAAATGCTTTGCCTCTGAAAGGGTTAAGGTAAGTTATTTTTAAATCTTCAAAAAATACTTTTTTTTATCTCATGGTTAAAAAAATATTATATAAATCTAAATTTTAATCAAAAATCCACATGAAAATACTTCAAATAGAACCGGATTAATTTGAATACATTATATGTGCAGACTTCAACTGATTTTCCAATCAAATAACTTCTTTTCCACAAAATTAATTAAAGTTATTACAACTACAACTTCCACCCACTATTTTGTGAATTAAATGACGCCAATTTTATTTTTTGTAATTTGAATGTGTTTTATAGAATTGTATCATGTTCTAAAAGCAATTTCTACCATATTAGTTTAAATTAATACCTTCCATGCGCCTTCATTTTCGATTGATTTTTTCCCTTGGTGATGAATCCATGATTCTATAGAAGATTTGTGTCTTCCCGGTGGAAATTACGAAACCCAGGAAGATTTACCCACTAATAAACTGATCATTGAAATGTTGTGGAGTCACATTATTCTGAAATCCAAGGAAGGAGTTTTCATTCCAATTATAACCAGAATTTATCACTCATTCAATCTATAAGAGAACACGGACAAGAATTCGTTTGTTTCTGTTATTTGAGTCCTATGTGAAAAAATAATGCCGCTAAAGAAATATTTAGCAAAATAATGCAGTGAAATTCTTTCTAGTAGCGTATTTTCAATCAACTTAATTTGCATATTTAATTTGCACTCTTTTCAATGGATTTAGTGTATTTTCATTTTGTTTGTCCGACTTAATTTCTTGCGTGTGTATTTATATGATTTATTTTAACTGTGCAGTTATATGTCTTTTGGGGGAAGAACATGTCGTAACAGAAACTATTGCCAAATGTATTTCTAAATTATATCGTATTTGTAATTGGGTTTAGGTTTAGCTTACAAATACTACCATACAAAATTTGTTTAGATCGCTGTGAATTCTCGGGCAAAAAATGCTTTGAATTTCTAGCCAGAAATAAATAATAAAAAATATTTGGAATATCATTGCTCACTTAGAATTTAACAAAGTAAGTTTTTAACAAAACGTGACAATAACACAAGTTAAAGTAACTTAAAATAAGAATAATTATAATATTTCAATGAAAGCTTTAACGGTCGAAGTACTCCTCCCAGTTACAGGTACCTCATCTCTTATACGAAATTATCCGGTTGGCTCCACATTCACTTTAACCCTTAAATGCCGGGTGTTGCTTTTCGGCAACATACCCAATTTAGGCTATAAAATATTATTAGAATAATATTGAAGCTATAATGCCTAATGTTGACAATAAAATACATTCTGAAAATATTATTAAATCGATTTTCAGCATGTAGTTGGCAACACTTGTGCTGCTTAAGAATAAAGATATATTTCTTTTTCAAATTGTTGCTACATGCCTACCGATACCCTATTTTGTTCCGCAGTGAGGAATTAAAATTTATTTCTTATTATAGTTCCTAAAATTCTTGTGTGTTTAATAATATAGAATTTTATCAAGGAAAATTATTTTTTCAATTAAAGACCAGTATTGCCGATTAGTAACAAACTGTTTTTTAGCCGTAAACCATACTTAAAACAAAATATGATTTTTTAAAGTATTTTTTCCATGATTTATTTTTAAAATGCAAGCCGAAAAACATTATAACAATGATTTTTGAAAAATCAGGCATTTATGGGTTAACCCATTGAGGGGCAAGCAATGACGTTTGTGAAATGTTGAATTCCCACCGGAATCTTCGAAAAATTCTATTTCAAAATAAGTAAAAGCAATTTTACGGCTTTTTTCCACCAAAGTTAGAAAAGTAAAATTTAATAAAATTTTTCTGGTGTAAAACTTTATTAATCGTAGGTGGTATATAATATATACCGGTGACCCTCAAGCGGTTAAAGCCTTTGAGGAGCAAATAATTGCGTTACTGTTATGTCGATTTCACATCGGAATCTTTCAAAAATTTTACTGCAAAATAAGGAAAAGCAACTTTAGGCCCTTTTTTTTTCACCAAAGTTACAAAAGTAAAATTTAATGAAATTTTTCTGGTGCAAATCTTCATTAATCGTAACTGCGCCTCTCAAGGGGTTAATAAACATTTGCAATTTAACCACAAGTGCAAAAGAAATTTATTAAAAAGTGTACTTTTAAAATATAGTGTTTCGAATAGAATATTCAGATTATTTGACTGTCACCACTTTTTAAAAATAGTATAATTCGCCTTGTTTTTCAGAATTTTTAATCTAGTTTTCAGAGATGAGATTTCCGACTTTTTGCACACCAGTACCTAATCCTAGAGAAAATGTTATTTTATTTAATTGAAACATTGTTGTGATTTAACAGTACAACATTTTCTCTAAGATTTTACTGGTATGAAAAAAGTCGGAAATCTCATCCCTGATTTTTACATAGACCGAATATTTCTATTTCAAAAAAGCGGTGACAAGCAACAATCTGGGGACACTGCCTGAGCATGATGCATTTCTTTCTACAGTTTCATAGAGGATTCTGGTTCTTTGATAGCGGTCGCATCTTGTAATAAAGCATTTACAAAATATTAATTTGAATTATTTTTCTGCAAGAATTGTTATTCTCTAGAAAGTTGTCGTTTTATCAAAAAACTGGTGTCTTGGTAAAATATTTCTACATGTTATGCTATGCTATCAGACAGTTACTAATTTGCAAAAATAATAATAATAATAATAATAATAATAATAATAATAATGGTCTTCAGAATAATAATGGTCTTCTTTTCTTTTTTACTTATTTTTAAAAATATGTAAGTTTTAAGTCGATCTTCTCGCAGTATTAGATTTGTGTCCAAATGTATATGACAAAAAATAGCACGAGTTAGGAAAAAACATCATGATTTTGTTAATGAAGACGTTAAACTTCTAAAAAGGCAGAATTTTTTTCCCCTTTCAAATAAATCTCTATATTCAGCTGGTTACATTACGTAACAGGTGAAATGGATAGTATTTTACGGCGTGTTATTGATAAGGCCATTTATTTTAAGTCTATTTTAAACTCTTTTTATTTTAAGTCGTCAATCAACATGCTTCGAAGGTTGATATGTATAATAATTATTGATATTATATTTACAAAGATTAAAACCCGCGCTTCCTGGGTTACAGAATATACGTGAAAACATTTCTTTTTTTTTTATTGATAACTGTAATATATGTTTTACATTTAATTTTTTTTTTTTTTTGGAATGTCAACTAACAGTACCAGAAATCAAATTTATACGAAAAAGTAATCATGCTTTGGAAATGTATTAAAAGCTATACTTTCGCATTGGCCTCGCGCCAGGAATTAACAGCCGAAGTAACCGCTAAAGACCACTATTTGCACTATTTTCATTTCAAACTGTTTGATATTGAACACTGCTTTGGTTTAATAGCGTAGTACAATTAGATGTCTTAAATTTGTGATTTAATTATATTTTATTGTTTTATTTATTGATTCATGAATTTCAATTTAGTTATAAAATATAAACTGGAAATAAATTATAAGCTACTAATAGTTATTTAAGTGCAAACGCTGTTATCTTTCATAACCGACTGCACGCGGTAGGAATACATTTAATAAATTTTCACCCTTGAAAATTGTTTTGAAAACAATAAAAATTGAGTAAATGGCGATACAGTTTTGAAATAAATTGCGATATTGTTTTCAAGCAAATTGAATTTAAAAGAAAAAAAATCCCTATTTGACGGTGTAAAAATTGAAAATGTGCGATGTTTAGAAGTTATAAAAATTATAAAACTTGCAGTAAATGCGAAGTGTGATAGTTTGCTGTAACCATTCGCAAAATGATGTCAGCGTAACGTACAGACACGTTTGTCCTTTATAATATAGATAATCTATTAGAAATTAATATTTTTAACTTAATATTTTTATTTTTATTTATTAATATTTATTATTTATTAATATTTTTAACCTCCTTTTTCTGTGTACTCTTCTTAAAGGATGTCTCCCCTTTCTTAGTTCTCAAAATATTTCTAAAATCTATGCTTAATTTTATATGAAGTGTTAAAATTTTACTTTCAGTTCGTCGGCTTTTAACACATAAAATATTTAATTAAGCATATATTTTAGAAATATTTTGACAACTAAGTAAAAAAGAGACATCCTTTAAGAAGAACACACTGAAAACAGAAATAAAAAAAATATCAATATCCTGAGAAGATATTTTAAATAAAAGGATGCATCAAACACCCATAGACTTAATATTACCTAGGGGAATTTGGAAATTGAGTGGTGAGCAGCCTTAATGATTTAATTAAAGCATGCCATTGAGCAGCAAATAATGCATCGTAAAATTTTAATTGAATGATTAAAAAACTATTTATAAAACGATATTCAGAAAACATAGTACTTGACAGATACAAATTGTTTGGCTCGTCAACAAGAAATTCGAGCACACGAGAAAAATTTTACGTCGTCCTAGATTTTTCGTTGGTGGATATTTACGTCACCTGTTATTAGAAGTTATTTGTCTTTAGCGAAACGTTGTCTAACTTATAGTGAACTTTTAATTTTTTAGGGCAATTTCAGACGACCGAAATCAAATTTAATTATAATGTTGAATGAGAATTGAGCTAATTCGTTAAATTATTTTGACTCTGATACATGGAAAAATAGTTTCGAATTAATTTTTAAAGCTTTTAAAGCTCAGCTATCAATTTATGACTAAATTCTTAATTTGATGGGACTCTTTTAGCCTTTTGAGGGGTAAGCAGTTGTCTCTCTGTAATGTTGAATTCCCACCTGAAAATTAAAAAAAAATTATTTCAAAATAAGGAAAAGCAGTTTTTTAGTTCAATTTCAACAAAATATAAAAAGTAAAAACTTAATTAAATTTTTTTAGTACAAACCTTAATTAAAATTAGAAGGGATATGTTAAATGCATAACTGGCAGCCGTTGTCAGTTATGCATCCAATTTCATCCAGAAATTTAGCATTCATACCAGAATTAAAGAATACTATTTTATGATTTGTTTAGTAAGAGACATTTAGCGATCACATAAAGTATGAATTCTTTTTTGGAATTTTCAGGTATGAATTTCAAATTTCGCATTAAAATTGGAGGCCAAACTGGCAATACTGCCTTCGGTATGCAAGACAAAAATAAAAGTAAAAATTAAAAAGAAAAACTCTCCTTTATAAACATTGAATAGTCATTCTGAAAACATCGCAATTTTGTAACTGTAATTCATTTTTCTTCCGAAATTCCAGTTACAATACATTAATTTAGCATGGACAATAATCTCCATTATAAAAAATTAACGGCTTTTTAACGTTTAGTCTCAAGAAAATGAATTTATCAAAAAAATTTCGCAGTGTTTATTTTTTAAGACATGGAACAGAAAAAAATTAAACTTATTTTTGTAGGATTTCTAAATTGATTTCTCAACGTATAATGGTAAATTAATTAAAGTTTAATTATTATTTGACAACAGAGCATTTTTTTTAAATATTACTCTCTTCATTTTTTATTTATAATTTATTTTATACTTTTAAATCTTTAAAATAAATTTAAGTTGGTGATAATTCAGACATCAACATTTAAAAATTCATATGATCAATAAAGTCAATATGATGGATTTGATGTCTTCCTTGAGATGGGCAATTATAAGAAAAGTTTTTAAAAAGAAATATTTCTGTTTAAAGTTTCATTTCAGGTAAATTTTTTTTATGCATTTAAGATAGCCCTGTTCATGGTTTCTTTTACCCCTACGAGGGCGGTGTCCTTAAAAAAGGACACCTAATTTTAATTCCAAAACTGACAAACGGCACCAAGAATATTTAATTAAAATTTCTCTTTTATAATGTACGTGAAAATAAGCAAGTTCATATTTTCTAAAAAATTCGTTTATAAATTCTGGTGTCAGTCCATTATTTCATCAGTTTATAACCAGAATTACTCCGCGCCGGAAAGGCTTAACTGATTACTATTATACTTTCTTGCGGTTTGGCATGATATGCTAATATCATCCCATTATTTTACTTGCATTTAAAAACAAAATTTAATGAAATGAAATAATTTCATTATTTTTATTTCAGTAATGTTGTGGATGAGCTAAAGTACATAATTTAAGAAAAAATTGAATCGGGATGCATAAAAAAATTAAAATGAATCCTTCAGGAAGCATAATTATTTTCTTGCAAGGGAAATGTTTGGAAGTGTGTTTCGCACAGAACCAAAATTCCAGAACTCTACATCACTGTATGATGTTAGCTGACCTACCTGCCCGAACCCAGGGAAATACCCTTACTGTTTGGGTTTCAGATTGGTTTGGCATATTTTGGCGAGCATTTATTAGCGCGTAATTAAATCATTGATTTTTCAACTCCCATACAGTTGTTCGAGGTATAGAGAAAGTCTGACGATTATCACCTGTGGCGGGGCAATTGATAATTGCATTAAAATTAATGAGTTCATTAATAATTAACTTGTAAAAATATTAAACTGTTGTATTGTCATCGGAAACATACATTTGTACATATTTTTTTATGAATCTAGCATTTCAGGAAGAAGGTTAAAAATCGATTGCAAATTTCAATCTTTACATTCAAAATCCAGGTTTAGTTAAAATAAAAGAGTGTAACAAAAAATTTTTGTTTGACCACTTTACCTTTCTTGTAATTTTTACAAGGATCCGATGAAAGTAAGGCAGCTATAAGTCATGTTACTGTTTCCTTGTTAACCCCTTAATCCCTTCGTGATGAGCGTCTTTTGCAATAGTTTTAATCTTCTATCGCCAGTTTTTGAAAACAAAAAAAAAAAATTGCCCAATTGAATCGGGAAAATGTTCGGATTAAATAAGGCAAATTTTACAATAAAAATTTACTGGTGAGAATAATCACGGATTCTGAGCACCTTACGCGGCATGTACACCGGTCGCTCGACCCCAAGTGGTTTACAGGCACTGCTGCCACATCTGGCTGATTTTTAAATAGAAATATTGGGCACACCAGAAATTTTTTAACAGATTGTTTTTTAGTAATTTATGCAATAACTATTATATTATAAAGCAAAAATAAATACACTGCTCAAAACAATTAAAGGATATTGCAGTTTTAGGTGGATTTTGTATCTGGTAAACTGTTTAGCTGATTGATACATGGTCGACAGACATAGTAGGTTATATGAGAATAAATTACACATGTTTGGCAGAAAAAAATGCATTTTATTGCGCATTTGTGTACTAAAGGAAAAAAACACAATTTGTGCATATGAGAAAAAAAGAATAAGAAAAGATGTTTTCTTCAAAGAAAATCATTTTCAGTAGGGGGTATGGCTTCCACGGGCGGCCAGCAACGTTGAACACCTTTGAGGCATGGACTCAATGAGGCTATTAATGACGAGTTGGGGTATTCTGCCCCACTCTTCCAGAAGAGCTCTTTCCAGTTCTTGGAGAGTTTGTGGGGGTTGTTGGCGGCCAGAAACTCGTCTTCCTAGAGCGTCCCAAACGTGCTCGATTGGATTCATGTCTGGAGAACACGCTGGCCATTCCATTCGAACGATTCCTTCCTCGAAAAGGAAATCCCCCACTAGGTTTGCACGATCTGGTCTGCAGTTATCGTCCATTAAAATGAAGTTATCTCCGATTGCTGCAGCGTAAGGGACTACAATAGGTCTGAAGATCTCATCCCTATATCGGCGACCAGTCAGAGCTCCATCTCGAATGATGTAGAGGTCAGTGCGCCCGTCAATGGGGATGCCACCATACACCAACACTCCTCCATCGCCAAATCTGCCACTTTCGTGCACAAACGCAGGATTATTCCTACTGCCACGGTCCCTCCAGATGAAAATACGCCTATTATCCGGATGCACAGAAAAACGGGGCTCGTCAGAAAACAGAATATTGCTCCATTCATTTCTCCTCCAGTTGACATGCTCGGTTGCCCACTCCCTGCGGTCGCGACGATGCCTTGATGTTAATCTAACACATACCATTGATCGGCGAGCATACAGACCTACAGCGTACAGCATGGAGCCGGTTTCGGACAGTCTGAGTTGAAATCGTGGTGCCTGTAGCTGAGCGAAGGTGTTGTTGGAGAAGAGCAGCGTTCTTGGTTCGGTGTCTCCGAGCTGTTAACGCTAAATACCGATCTTCATTGGGCGTTGTTGCCCGTCTACGACCTTGCCCTCGTCTTCGGCCTGCACATCCACTCTCCAAAAAACGGTTCCAGATCCTGGAAATGACACTTTGTGACACTCCAATGGCTTGCGCTACTTCGGCTTGAGTTTGGCCCCCTTCTAACCTACCAACAATTCTCAAAGCTTCTGAATCTGTCAAATGACTTCGCTGAGACATCGTACTCATCGAAACAAAGCAATCACTGAATGCCGATCGTCCTTGTCTTCATTCTCTTTTATCCAGTTGAAAGTCAAATTTCATTCGCTGCCGCTGAAGCGACGTTTTTGACGTCGAACTCAAAATTTGCATACTCCACAGTTTGAAAACCAGAAAAATTTGCATTTGTGATTCTCTTCTTCTATTTTCGGCAAAAAAAATTTCGTTTATATCTTTATTTTATATAAAACTTCAAATATCCTTTAATTGTTTTGAGCAGTGTACTTCCCTCGTCCCAAATTTCTTGCGACATTTAAGTCAAAAATTTTGTCCCAAATTAGTTGCTAAATTTCAAGCGAGTGGAGTCATAAATAGCTTGCGATGCAGTTTAGTAGATCGACACCATTTTGTAAGGACTCTAAAACCAGTATACCATAAAGATAATTTTCTTCCTAAAGAATTAACGATTAATTATCTGGAAGGTCGTTTTATGCGACTACTCGTGGAAGAATACTTACAAAATGGGGCGTGGTTTAAGAGCGTGCGAACCTTGGATTTTTAAAATTAATTTGGTACTTATTTAAGGAGAGACGGAGGGAATGCTTATTAAGATAATGTATTGCATTGATAGCATAGCAACCTGAAATATCACCTTCAAACAAAATCATAAAGCAATCAGTATCAATCAATAATAACTACAAAAGTAATCAAATGTAGCAACTAATTTGGGACAGAGGGAGTATTAGAATTTACTGATGAGAATTCGGAATGCGTACATAAAAAATCAGCCAAACGCAACAAAACTGTTAACAGGCTTGTCCGTACACTATAAGCAAAAGAAGAGTTTGCTTGTTTCGTTTCTAACATATTTTCGACACCACTAATTTAAAACTGCAATTATATTCGCATTACTTTTTTGTCATGCAATAACACTTATGGATTCGCAAGAGTTTAGACTTCTGATACATTCTTCTATGGATTTACAAGTTATAGGATGTTCTGAATCACTTTTTTCTGGAGACAATCTGCAAAAAATTTTGTATTGGCAGAGATTGATGCCGAAAGTACACAGTAGAAAAACTTCAATAAGCTTTAAAAATTGCATCAACATTAATTATTAATTTTCTCATTTAAAAATCTCTAGTTGCAAAGAATAAACTTTTAACATTAAATATTGGATCGTTCGGAAAGTCGTGTCCGTTTAGGAAAATCAATTCGTACCGGAAAACTCTGCCAGGTTTAGACATTAATTGTTGGACATTAGTATAATAATTTAATTACGTCTGTTTAATTATTAGACAATGTCTAATACCCGGTATCGAATAAATTATTAGACAAAGTCTAATAATTAAATGATAGAATTTTCCGGTACGAATTGATTTTCCCAAAACGGACACGACTTTCCGAACGACCCAATACTCCCTCTTTATGATGTCTTGCGGTTACCATGTCCCTGAAAATCTGTTTAAAATTGTAAATTTGTTATCCAAGTCCAACCGCTTGTAGAAATCTACAAAAGTTGCAATTCTTATTGTTTCAAAAATAATTATGCAACTATATAAGACAGAAAGACAGAGTTGTGTTTCCCAGTAATTTTGAAAAACGGCTTCAAAGAGAGAGAAACGGCAGAAAAAGGATATTCGACTGTTCTTTTATGTTACTATCACTGAGGTAACAAGTCTTCAGAATAATTTTTTTTCTCTTTATATCCCACCAGTAACAATTCAGTAGCCTTTGAAACTTATTTTTAGAGTAATCTACAACGATATACAATTATAGTTGGATATTTCCATGAGCACTTGTCGTGTAAGTCAGATGCTACGATTTTTGACTAGCAGTATTTTAGAACAGAAAAATGTGACTTATTTCATGAGAGGTATCTCATTAATTGAAAAAGGCGAAGGAAACTTTTCTAAAAAAAACGGTGGCCAACAAACATAGCAGTTATCAGCAATGTGACTTACACTACAAAAACTCATGAAGGAAATAGGCGCCTTTAAAGTTTAGGGTCCAAAATTTCAAATGATTATAAAAAAAACGGAAAAATTGGTCTATTCTTTTGCGGTTTTCACTAAAACTATTCTTTATGTGAGCATTTTCTTGAAAATAAATTTTAAAGATACAATTCAAAAAATGCCGATAGAGGGTGCTTTAGACTTTGGAGTAACCAACAACTATTTTTTACCCTTATTTTTTGTATCTCATTACATGCTTTCAAATGTTTAGACTTAAACTTAAATTTTGAGGTCAAAATCTGAATCGTTGGGAGTTGTTAAGTAGCGCAAACTGAACTGTGTTCAGGAGTTAAAATTTCAAATGATTATAAAAAACGGAAAAATTAGTCGATTCGTTTGCGGTTTTCGCTAAAACTATTCTTTATGTCAGTATTGTCTTGAAAATAAATTTTAAAGATAAAGTTTAAAAAATACCGATAGAGGGCGCTTTAGACTTTGGAGTAACTAACAACTATTTTTTTACCCTTATTTTTTGTATCTCATTACATGCTTTCAAATGTTTAGACTTAAACTTAAATTTTGAGGTCAAAATCTGAATCATTGGGAGTGCTTAAGAAGCGTATACTGAACTGTGTTCAGGAGGGGGGTTCAAATTTCAACACATGGACACATTTCAGTTTGCGCTACTTAACCACTCCCAACGATTCAGATTTTGAGTTCAAAATTTAAGTTTAAGTCTAAGCTTTTGAAAGCATGTAATGAGATACAAATTACAACGGAAAAAAATAGTTGTTCGTTACTCCAAAGTCTAAAGCGCCCTCTATCGGTATTTTTTAAACTTTATCTTTAAAATTTATTTTGAAGAAAATACTGACATAAAGAATAGTTTTAGTGAAAACCGCAAACGAATTGACCAATTTTTCCGTTTTTTATAATCAATTGAAATTTTAACTCCTGAACACAGTTCAATTTGTTCTACTTAACCACTCCCAACGATTCAGATTTTGAGCTCAAAATTTAAGTTTAAGTCTAAGCTTTTGAAGTATGTAATGAGATACAAAAAAATAACGGTAAAAAATAGTTGTTGCTTACTCCAAAGTCTAGAGCTCCCTCTACCGGCATTTTTATAACTTTTTCATTAAAACTTTTTTTTAAAGAAAATACTAATTTAAAGAATGATTTTAGCAAAAACCGCAAATAAATCGACCCATTTTTCCCTTTTTTATCATCATTTGCAATTTGGGACCCTAAACTTTTATGGCGCCTGTCTCCTTTGGAATACGTTTGGGACCCTTGGTTTCCTATTTACTTTTACTCGTCTTGATGTGTTCTATCACCCCCTAGCGTATGTACCATGAGTTTAGAGACATCCTGTATATATTATTTCAAGTACTATTTGTAAAAAATTGTGTGATGATAATAAATAAAGACCTAAGATGTGAAAAATAAAGGTCTTATTCGTATTAATTTGTATGGTGTAAAACAATCATTAAGACACAGAATTCTCACATGATGGTTTTTCTACAAATGTGAATTTTTCTATAACACCTTTTTTTTCGCCTTAAAGTAAAACTAATTGCATACTTTATTTAGAAACCTTATAATTTTTCAATTTCTGTAATAAAAAATACATACTTTTTGGATGGTTTTTACCAAATATTAAGCGATACTTAATGGGTAAAGGGGACTCGAAGTACCTTAAAGAGTTGTTTTTACCGATGCATATTTACTTATTATATTGTAGCAGTCTGCTATTTCTCTCTCTCTCTCTCTCTCTCTCTCTCTCGAGGAGTTTTTATTTCAGCCATTAGCTTGGAGGCGCATGTCTTTCCTCTCGTTTTTCTTCGGAGCGCTTTTAGAGTCACGTGACACAGTAGAATTCGAACTCTAGAGAAGCTGCAGTTTATTCTCACAGTGACGTTATGCAAATATTTGACTATGTGTTGTTTCAGTTTAATAAAGTTTATTTTTCTACAAAAAACCTTCTGATTTTTAGAGTCACCGAATATTTTATGATCTCCGTTAAATATATTCTCTAAAATGGTGACCGAGGACCTTTGAACTATTCAACTATTTCATAGAACGTTGAACTATCCAACAATTCCATAGAACATTTCGTGTTTATTAGCAAAATGGCATCTTCTGAATCGTCTCTCGTAGTCATTCCACCCTATATTCCTGTGGATCCTACTTTATGGTTTCATATGCTGGAAAGTAATTTGTATTAGCTACTCCTAAAGCTATTACTGAGTCGAAAACGAATTATAATTATGTTGTAGCGCATCTACCGCCTGCTACTGCTACTATGGTTTGAGATATGATAATGTGTCCTGATCCCACTGATCCTTACCAGATTTTGAAATCCAAAGTTATCGAACGATGCGGAGAAAGTCGTACTCTAGAAATCCGAAAACTGCTAGCTGGAGAAAGTCTGAGCGATAGAAAACCAACTGAATTACTCGCTTAATGAAGAAACGGGCAGAAAGCCATAGTATCAGCGACTATCTTCTTTCAGAGCTGTTTACTCAACAAATGCCAACCAATTCTAGCTTCAAACAAACAATTCTAGCTTCCATACAACAAATTACTCCTGATAAAGCGGCTGATATTGCTGATAGAATACGCGAATTAACGCCTTCCAACATCAGTTCTGTTTCAGTTCGAACACCGACAACTGATGATCAAACACCGCCAGCTATAGATATACTCGTAAAAGAAATCCAAGCATTAAGGCAAGAAGTCGTTCAGGTTCGACGTTCAAGAAGTGTATCTAGAGGTAATAATCATCAGCGTAATCGTTCTCAGTCCCGCCATAAGGATGCAAAATTGTGCTGGTAACATAAAAAATTTCAGGAAAAAGCAAAAAAGTGCCTACCGCCTTATTCATATTTGGAAAACCAGAAGCAGGAAGAGTAACGGCGACGGACCTCTCCCCAGCACCTTCTCGTCGCCTTTTCGTTAGAGACAGAAATTCAGGTATGTGTTTTCTAGTTGACTCTTGATCGGAAGCCTCACTCGTAGCCGCGAATAAAAATTATAAAACTAAGCCTGTTCTCTAAATCTTTCGTGCTGCTGATGGCACCAAAATTAATGTGTATGGTCTTAAATGCATTAATATCAAGTTAGGCCTACGCCGAAATTTTACTTATTCATTTTATATTTGTGATGTTTCATGTGCTGTTTTAGGAGCTGCTTTTTTGTATAGTTTCAATTTAAAACTTGATTTACGGAATCTTCGTCTTATTGATTCCACTACTAATTTAAAATCTCCTGCTATATTAAGTGTTTGTAATATATTTTCTGGGAAACCCAATTTTGTAAATGATATATATGGTAAATTATTATTTAAGTTTTCTGAAATCACAAACCTTACTCATTCACGGTTCCTAACCAATCGGTTAAGCATAATACTGTGCATTATATAAACACTAAGGGGCCTCAAGTTGCTGCTAAGTCTCGACGGCTAGCTCCAGATTGGTTAAATATTGCCAAAGCTGAATTTCCGCACATGCTACAGCTCGGTGATATGAGACCTTCTAAAAGTAATTACTCTTCGCCTTTGCACCTGGTGCCGAAGAAAGTATCTGTCGATTGGAGACCTGTTGGTGATTATCGTGCTCTGAATGCACAATTTGTTAAAAAGAAATATCCTACTCATTGTATCGAAGATTTCACTGCTGAATTACGTGGTAAACATATATCCAGTCACATTGATCCTGTAAAAGCCTACCATCAAATTCCCATAAATCCTGATGATGTACATAAAACTGGGATTTGCACTCCATTTGGACTTTCCGAAAGCACTCGGATGCAATTTGACCTTTTCGATAGCACTCGGATGCAATTTGGCCTTTGTAACGCTTCGTCAACTTTTCAATGATTTATTGATGACGTAATTCGTGACTTGGGATTTGCTTACGCATTTCTTGATGATTTGCTAATCGCATCAGATAATGAAACTGAACATTTAGAACGTCTTGAGTTGTTGTTTTCTAGACTTAAAGAGTATGGTCTGTGTATTAATGTTGGTAAATGTAAATTTGGTCAATCCGCTATCTATTTTTTAGGATTCAAGCTTTCAGCTGCAGGAATTGAACCCTTGCCTGATCGCGCAAAATGCATCATAGATTTTCCCCAGCCCTCTACCTTAACTCAACTAAGACGTTACTTAGGTCTTTTGAATTTTTATCGACGTTGAATTCCCAAAGCTGCCGATATTTTAGCTCCACTCGTTAAATTCTTAGAAGGCCACAAAAATAAGAAAAAACATCCCCATTCCAATGCTAACAAAACTGAGCAATTACAATGGAACAATGAAGCCATTCTTTCCTTCCCTGCTTCCAAAGAAGCTATAGCTCCAGCTACATTATTACGACATCCAATTCCTAGCACCCAGTTAAATTTATGGGTCGATGCTAGCAATGTCGCAATTGGTGGATCTTTAATGCAACTCTTCAAAAACCACTGGGAACCAATAGCATTTTATTCCTGTAAATTAAATAAGTCTCAAAGAAATTAGTCTACTTATGATCGTTAATTATTTGCTATTTAATGCTCTATAAAAAAATTCAAACACATGCTAGAAGGTCGAAATTTCATTATTTATACAGAACAAAACCCCCTTACATTCGCATTTCAACAAAACCCTAATAAATGTAGCCCGTGTCAATTGAGACATTTAGACTATATTTCGCAGTTTTCTACTGATATTAGATATACTAAAGGATCTGACAACATTGTGGCCGAAGCATTAGCTCGAATTGAGATAGATTCAATTTCTCAATGTGCTAGATTTTAAAGAGTTTGCCACTGCTCAGGCCAATGATGAAGAGCTAAAACAACTTCTCGAACTTGACAACATTTCATTTAAATTAGAAAAACACTATTTTCCACTGGAAGATGTACATTTATATTGCGATATGTCACAAAAACGTCCTCGACCATTTGTTCCTAAAAGTATGTGACAATCAGTTTTTTCAACCGTACATTATTTCTCTCATCCAGGTATCTCATCTTCATTAGAGTAAATTTCCAAATGCTTTGTATGGCCCGGCATGCGTAAGGACATAAAATCTATGGTTCGCAGCTGTACGAAATGTCAAAAAGCTGAAATCTTTCAACACAACAAGTCACCAATTGGCTCATTCTCTGAACCTGATACGCGTTATGCCCATATTCACGTTGATTTTATCGGACATTTAACATCATTCCGATGGCGATCAGTACTGCATGACTATCATTGATAGGTTCACGAGATAGCCTGAATTTATACCCACATCTGACTTGACTGTAGAAACAACTGCTCGCACAATGGTAAATGGTTTGATCTCCAGATTTGGATCCCCTGTTACTATGACTACTAATCAGGGTAGAAATTTTGAGTTCACTCTTTTCAAAGAGCTTACAAATATATTAGGCAGTAGACGCATCAGAACTACAGCATACCATCCACAGTCTAACGGTTTTATTGAAACATTCCATCGCCATCTTTAGTGTTCTCTTAAAGCTCACAATCAAACTCAGTGGAAGGATATCCTCCCAATTGTCTTACTGGGTTTACATACTGCTCTTAAAAATAATATCCAAGCGACCTGTGCTCAACTTGTTTATGGCACAAATATCCGACTACCCTCTGATCTCATTAACACTGAAATTATAAATGAACCACTTACTCTTACACACGTGACTGAGTTAACTGAAAAAAGGAGAAAGTTAAATCCTATTGCCACTGCAATGCACGGCAATCCTTATATCTATGTCAATCCTTCTTTAAAATCCTGTTCACACGCAATTCTAGATCACATAAAGTCAATCCTCCCTTATCACCCCCTTATACAGGATCCCATCGAGTGATTGACAGGTCTAAGAAAACGTTTGACTTGGAAATAAACGGGAAACGCTGTACTGTATCTATAGACCGCATTAAACCTGCATATCAATAAGCAGATTCTATTTCCCCTTCCCAACCTCAAAAACAAAATGAGCCCATAAATTTTCCAACAACTGTCAAACACCCCACCACCAAATCTGGTCGTAAAGCTCGTTTACCAAAACATCTCGTTACGGACTATATTGTTTAAACATTTGATGTATATAGTGTGCATATTATTTTCTTCTCAAAAAGTTTTTCATGTAATGCATAGTATAATTTCTATTGTTTGTTTTGTATCATACGTACTTTAATTTTACAGAAGACCTTTCTTATGTATCTATATTAATTGCTACATTTTTGTAATCGTGACTACGTCACTGGGGACATACTCTGTAGCAGTCTGCTATTTCTCCCTCTCTCTCTCTCGGAGTAGTTTTTATTTCAGCCATTAGCGTGGAGGTGCATTTCTTTCCCCTCGTTTTTCTTCGGAGCACTTTTAGAGTCACGTGACAAAGTGAATTCGAACTCTCCGAAGCCGCAGTTTATTCTCACAGTGACGTTATGCGAATATTTGACTATATGTTGTTTCGGTTTAATACAGTTTTTTTTTTTTTAATCAAAAAACCTTCTGATCATTCGAGTCACCGACATATTTTATTATCTCCCTTAAGTATATTCTCTAAAATATACACATATTATTATAGGTAATACTTAGAAAAACTGATTTTGGCAATAAAAAGAACATTTTGTGGGTAAAAATTGAGAATTTTAATTCTTTTTTTTCCCTATTTTAAGGAATTTTAAAGTTTGCCGTTGTTTTATACATTACTGTGTTTAAAACATTAAAACTTCTACAAAAACTTGTCAAATCACTCCATTATTGTTTTATAACCTCAATATAGTATACAGTAGAGAGCCGATTATCGGAAGACCAATAAACCGAACTTCCAACTATCCGAACAGACTATCTCTGTGAAAAAAAAATTCTAACCGAACTTCTAGTTATCTGAACAACCTATTTCTCCTCAAAAAAATTTTAACCGAAATCCCAATTATCCATTGGCTTGGAATAAAATTTCAAATAAAGAAAAAACTGATAGAGAAACAGAAAAGGAGGAATGTGAAACAACCAAGGAGTTGTGAAGAATCCGAAGCTATGAAGAAAATGAAATTAACAAGTGGTTAAATAGTGAAGTAACATGGCCCTGGATATCAGATTTTAAATGATGATTGGATTGTGGATGAGATTCATGATGATAAAGAAATTGAAGGAAATGAAAACGAATGCTCTGAAAATAACCCAGGTCCGTAACATAACGAAGACTTTGAATGAGAGATAGGGTAGCATTGAAAAGAATGTCTTCATTGAAGCAAGCAACAATCAAAAGCTTTTTTGCTTAACCTCTTAACGGTCGCATTAAATTACGGTTTAAAAAATTCAATTTGCACCACTTTTTTGAAAAAGAAATATTCAACTTATTCAATGACAGGTAAAATGATACCATAATAAAGCCAATTGGACTGTTTTATAAAACTGGTGGGCATCAAACAATCTGCGTCAAAGACCCAGCCCGTGAATATCACGAGAGCGAGAATTAAAGTGTTAAATTATTAATCGCTGGAGTTCAGAAAATGATAAAAAAAAAAAGAAAAATAAATTTATGATAAAAATATAAATACAACAACTTAATACAAATTACTGGTGCTGCCAGTCCTAAGCTTAACTAACATTTGAAGGATTTAGTATAGTCAGAAACATCCCTTAAATGGTATGTCCATGTATCCAAACATTTGCTTATCCGAACTAGGATCGGCCCCGACTTGTTCGGATAATCGGCGCCTTATTCTACTCAACAAAATCAGGTATGGATTTTACAATGTAATGAAAAGAAAATTAAAGAAAAAAACGAATCATAGAAGCAATTTTGTTTTTGCTGCGTTTTTGCCTATGTTTGTATATTTAATTTTTTCCGATAAATTAATTCATTAATTGTAAGCTCGATCCCTACTTTCATTAACACGTTCACGCCGGCGCGGTGGGTCACACTTGACTGTCTCAGAGTTGTCAAGTCTCCGGCTTTTTTCACACCACTGTTATTTTAGAGTGGTTAACTGTTGTTCCTTTAAATCGCCAAATTGTTCTAATTAAATAAAACAACATTTTCTGTATTAAAATACTGGTATCCAAAAATTTGGAGAATTGGCAGCTCTGAGACAGCTGAGTGTGACCCACCGCGCCGGCGTGAACGTGTTAAGTACACTATATTGAGGATACAAAAAATGATGGAGTGATTTGACAAATATTTGTAGAAGTTTTAGGGTTTTAAACACAGTAATGTATAAAAAAACAGCAAACTTTAAAATTCATAATTGAAAAAAAAAAATCTCAAGGATTTTTTTTTCGTATCAAAATAAGTTTTTCTAAGTATTACCTATAATATTATATGTATGTAATAAGTGAAAGTCAGTGGCGTGGCGTCCGGTCATCGCTGGATGCGGCGATGACCAAGCAATATTTTAAAACTCTTAATAAGCTTTTAAAACTCTACGATCCAGTTTTAGCAGAACATTTGGAGTTCATGTATAAGTGAAGGTAAGATTTAAAGTTTCTTTTTTGAACATTCAACCATTGAATTTTAGAGTTAATAATTTTCCACCACAAACTTAAATAATTGCGATGACCACCGAAAATTTTCACGCCACGCCACTGGTGAAAGTACATCAGTAAAAAAAAAAAAAATCTTCGAAGCCCTTCAAAGAGTATCGAGTTCCTTAACCCATTCAGGGGCAAAGCAAGCCCATTGCTAAAGTGTTGAAATTATTCATTGACACCGGAGTTTGAAAACAAGTTTATTTGTTAATAAGAAAAAGCTCGATTTCGCATATATGATAAACCGAATTTTTTTTTTACTAAAATTCTGGTGCCATTGTGGCATTTGGGAATTAAAATTAAGTGGTTTCATAAAAATACCACCGCCCCTCAAGGGGTTAAACAAGGACAACTCATATTACGGTCCATGATGATACGCACTTGGACGAATTTACTTTGATGAATTTGATAAAAAAAAATACTCCCAAGCTCGGAAATAATAATTGTCTTGAGAGATCGTTTTTTTTTTTTTCAAATCCCCTTTAACCATTCAAATTGTACCGCTCATACATCACATAACAGATCCCATTTCTTGGTTTGCTTATTATTAAAATATACCCTCTTTATACCCGAAGGTAAAATAACACTGCAAATGCACCTTAATTTATTTTGCACAAACAAAAAAACACGATAGATGACTGAAAATACCCCTTTTTCTGAAATTGATACTTTAGGAACTGGTAATTCAGGTTCACAAATACGGATCTAAAATTACTAATTCCTTAAAGTTTCGATTTAATTATTGATAACCTAAATTACGCAGTAACAAATTCAAGGCCTTTAATCCCTTAATTCTCGTTCCAGTGACATTCACGGGCTATGTTTTTTATTCAGATTGTTTGCTTCCCACCAGTTTTATAAAATAGTGTAATTTTCATTATTATGGTATCATTTTACCTGTCATTAGATAAGGGGAATTTTTCTTTTTCAAAAAAGTGGTGCCTCTAAGCAATTTGATTTTTTAAACCGTAATTTAATGCGACCGTTAAGGTGTTAATTAATTGAATGATATACAAATGCTCAATTTTTTTTTTATTATAAAGCGTTTAATCCCTTGAAGGGCGGTGCGATATAATATATACCACTTCATTTTAATTGCGAAATGCCACATTGACACCATAATTTTTGAAAGAAAATTTTAATTTTATTAAGTACGTGATAAAAGGCTTTACCCATTTGGAAATAAATTGTTTTTAAATTCTGGTGTCAATCAATCATTTCAGCATTTCACGAATAGAAGTGCTTTGTCCCTCAAAGGGTTAAGTTAATTAATTATGAAAATTTCTGAACATTCTGTCTGAAATGCATTTTGCAAACTCCGATGAAAATATCAATTATTTTATAAGGTAACAATCATCTGTACTGCCATTTATTGGGTTTGATCCAATGTCAAAAACATTGAGCTATGTAGAAGTAAAGTAAAAATCTAAAATAATCAAATAGTTTTTCTCGAAAAAGTAAACACCCCTACTAACTCTGCAACAAATAATCGTAGAAGCAAGTAATTAGTACCAAACGATTCGAAATTAAGTCTACTTTTAAACGATATATATAAAATTTGCTTAGAAGGCTGTCTACAAATCAAAACCAGCCCAAACTCCGTTTCTTTCAATGGTAACACCCAATTTTGACAAGATATTTTAAATCTTCTTTTCAAACTATTCCTAGAAACGAAATTTCATGTCATTTGGATAATAAGTTTTTGAATTATAAACACTCAAATTTTAGCTTCTAATGTTAATTTATATTTTAATATTTTTATTATTGTGTCTTGAAATTATAATCCTAATGTAGATTTTTTTTTATTTGTGGGGTTATACTGCTAAAAGCCCCAAACATAAATACATTGAATTATTTATTTAAAAAAAATTATAATATGAATTATGAATTATGCAAATAATAATCGAGAAAAATATCAATTGCAACCTACATTTTTTGATGGATTTATAATTATTATGTCCTGCTTCATGCAAATCAAAAATTTCAATTTTTTCTTCCAAGTAGTTTTCAAGTTATGATTTAAAATATTCAAAATGCTGGTTTAACATCTTCGGTCCCTGCGGCTCCAAACGGGGACTTTTTTTAAAAATTCGTAAAAAATAATAAATATCATTTATCTGTTTTAAAAACCAAAAACTCCATTTGGGAAAGGTTTATTTTGTAGAATTCCCGACAGTTGACAGTACGATACTGAGACAGAAAAGATAAAAACACATTCAAAATGGCAGAAAAGCGGAAAAGTTCGTCTCGGGCTACTAGAGGTGAGAATTCTTTTACTGTTTACTTCAAATAAAAAAAAAAATATTTTAATTCATTGTTTCATTTTTTGGTTTAATGATAATCATTTAATATGATGCATGTCAATTTTAATGTCACATTACATATTATGTCTGAAAATTTGAATTTTGAAAATGAAGTACCCATTCGGGGACCTTAGAATTCAAAGCACCATCCAACCCCTTAAAATTTTCTTTTAAGTGCACTACTTGATACAAGAAGAAATTGAAGTTCTTCTTGTCGGAAATGATGGATATCTTTCGGATCTTGACGATCCAGAATTTGATGACGAAAAACGATCTGAGAGTGATCCAAATGACGAATTGATAGAAAGTTATGATCAATCGAATAATATTCCTAAAATTTTTGAGCTTAGGAACACATTGCATTTTTTTGATAGGTCAATTCAAACGAAGGAATAGAAAAAGGACAAACTTTTTTTTAGTCAGGCCATTCCTAGATTCTTTTAGAAAGCACTGTCTACATTTACCCCGAACCGAATGTTTGTCCGTTGATGAACAGGTGATTCCGTTTAGTGGAAGATGCCCAGTAACACAATATGTTCCCTCAAAACCGAATCCTATCGTGTTAAAAAATTTTGTGCTTGCTGCACAAGATGGACTTGTGCTAGACATTGTAATATACACAGAAAAGAATACTGTTCTGCAAACGGATACAAATTTTCTATGGCCTTGGAGGCTCCGTACAGATACATTGATAAAACCACTATTGTACCCAGTGATGATCCATGATGAAGTTGTGACCCTCAGATATGTCAAAAGGTTATTCCCATTCCTGTAAATAACATGAGGTTTGATAAAGTTGGACGTTTTCCTGAGTATACAAAAATTAAAAACCACATGAAGTGTCGCAATCCGGGTTGTAAGGGTAAATCCAGTGCCAGATGCATGAAGTGCAATTTGTTCTTGTATCTGCAAATTGTTTTTATGAATTTCATATTAAATAAATTTGAATTATATTTTTCATATGTAAATGAATATAATATTCCATCTTTGAGTAAAGTAATGTTATTTCTTAACAACATTTCTACATTAAAATCTAAATCTGCATTTTAATTTTAGTGTTTTAGTTCCAAGGTACCCGATTGGGTACTTTATTATTTTTTGACATTCAGTACCAATGTCACTGATTGGATACTATCTAATATACATATTTAAAATTTCCGAAGGAAAAAATTTCTTGCATATAATTTTTTAATACAAATATTAAAATAAGAAAACCTCTAATAGTCCAGGTAATAGGGAATTTTACCTAACAAAATTAATGGTAGTTCTGGAAATCAGCTTACTTTATGATTTTTGGGTCGCTGAATCCGAATTTGTAACTTCCCACCAAAATTTCCCCCGGCAACCCCCCCCCCCCAATTTTTGGTAAAAAGCCCCCCAAAAAGTTTTTATTAAAATAAAACAATTTTTTTTATTGTTTTAGGGAAAAGGTATCTAGAAATTCAGAAAGTAGACAAAATTTGCAACAAATTAGATATATGACATTATGACTTAGGATGAAGGGGAAGGGGAGATCTGCCGCGGAACATGCGCGCGGTGCTGTGTGAACTAAGTTGCGCAATTCCACTTAACCATTAACACGTTTACATTCGCCCTCCCATCCCCCTCCGAACTTTCTCTATAAGGTTAACTTTATGTTTTTTGGGTCGCTGAATCTGAATTTTTAACTTACCCCCAAAATCCCCCCCCCCCCCCCCACGAACACCCAAATAGTTGTTTTTAACTTAAATTTCTTATTGTCTTAGGGGAAAAGCATTACGAAATTCAGAAAGTAGACAAAATTTGCAACAAATTAGATATATGACATTATGACTTAGGATGAAGGGGAAGGGGGGATCTGCATCGGAACATGCGCGCGGTGCTGCGTGGACTAAGTTGCGCAATTCCACTTAACCACTCACACGTTTACATTCGCGCTCCCATCTCCCCTCCAAGCTTTCCTTATGAGGTTTACTTTAAGTTTTTTGCGTCGCTAAATCCGAATTTTTAACTTACCCCCAAAATTTCCCCCTCGACCCCCCCCCATATAGTTGTTATTAACGTAAATTTCTTATTGTTTTAGGAGAAAACCATTACAAAATTCAGAAACTAGACAAAATTTGCAACAAATAGGATATATGACATTATGACGTAGGATAAACGAGGCGAGAGGGGGCTGCCTCGGAACATTCCAGCGCGCTTTTCTCAAAAACTAATTTTTTTCAAAAAATCAATTTTTGGGGGGGTTGCCGGGTGAAATTTTGGTGGGAAGTTACAAATTCGGATTCAGTGACACCAACAAACATAAAGTGATTCGAAATCCATAACTAGTATTAATTTTTCCAGGTAATATCCTCTATTGCCTGGACTTCATAACTTAGTGCACGTAGCGCCGCAGTGCATGTTCAGGTGCAGCCCTGCCCCTCCCCGTTCATCCTACGTGATAATGTCATATATCCTATTTGTTGCAAATTTAGTCTAGTTTCTGAAATTTGTAATGCTTTTCCCCTAAAACTATAAGAAATTTAAATTAAAAACAACTATTTGTTTCGGGGGGGGGGGGGATTTTGTGGAGAATTTTAAAAATTCGGATTCAGCGACCCAAAAAACTTAAAGTAAACCTTATAGAGAAAGTTCGGAGGGCAGATGGGAGGCCGAATGTAAACGTGTGAGTGGTTACGTGGAATTGCGCAACTTAGTTCACGCAGCACCGCGCGCATGTTCCGAGGCAGATCCCCCTTTCCCTTCATCCCAAGTCATAATGTCATATATCTAATTTGTTGCAAATTTTGTCTACTTTCTGAATTTCTAAATAAGTTTTCCTTAAAACAATAAAAAGTTGGGTTTTTTTTTAATAAAAACCTTTTTGGGGGGCATTTTACCAAAATTTGGAGGGGTTGCCGGGGGAAATTTTGGTGGGAAGTTAAAAATTCGGATTCAGCGACCCAAAAACATATAGTAAGCCTTTTCCAAAACTACCATGAATTTTGCTAGGTAGAGCCTCTATACGGTCTCTATTGCCTGGACTATAAATTGTTAGAAAAAAGTTTGTTTTGTTAACTGTGAACTGAAGAGGTTAACCCCTTGAGGGGCGATGACATATATTTTATCTCACCTAAGTTTAATCAAGATTCGCACCGGAAACCATTAAATAAATTTAGTTTTTTTTTTTTAACTTTGATGAAAAAATACTGTTGCAAAATTGCTTTTCCTTAATTTGAAACGAAATTTTTTGATGATTGCGGTGTGAATTTAGCATTAAAGGAACACAATCACTCGCCCCTAAAAGTGTTAAGGAGCCGTCTATGATTTGCAGAAAAGCATAATCTGAAAAAAAAAAATATATTTTACTCATGTTATTTGTGCTAGGCATTTGGGCTAGGATTACGGTGCCTCGCTTAAGATCAACTTAGACCGTAAGTATGTCATTCGATGCAAACAAAACGCAAAAACATATTTCAGTATCTCGCGATCTCATGTAAACCAGAATCATTTCTACGTTCATGTGCTATGTATATTTTCAAATGAGATCCTGATATTGCTAACAGTCTCACTGAATCAATGACATGGAGATTGCAAGAAATTCTTGATAAAAATTATATTTATTTTCATTTATATATTCATTTATATTCATTTATATACACATTATACACATTTCTATACATCATATTAACAAATTCTCTTTTTAAAATTTAAGCCAAAGCATGTGGTTTATTTATTTTTTTTTTTTTTGGGGGGGGGGATTTTTGGCTCTCTCATTTTTTGTGTACTAAATTTGTAAAATTTAATAGAATTTTTTTTTCTGATTTAATCGCAGATGGCTATTAAATAAACGAAAATTACTGTTAAATTTTAATGGTAAGGAAACATAGTAAAAGTTGCCAGTTATACTAAGGGGTGCAGAACGCATCGGCAATCCAATCTTTCTGCAAACGCTAACGCCGCTATACCGCCCCCTGAATATTAGGCCTAATCGCTGCCACAAAAATGGCGACTGCCGAAGTGTAATTTATTTTAACGTTCATACGGCCCCTTAAGTTTCGGCACCAGATTTTTATAAAAGGTTTCTTTGACTTGTTTAATCTCAGAAAAATAAAGCGAAGAAAACTTTTAAATGTTATTGGTACCAAAATTCAAGTGACCGTACTGTCACTAAAAAAATCCGCCTTCGGCAGCCGCCATGTTTATGTCATCGTTCAGGCCTAGTGTTTGAGGGCCGCCATTTGGATAATCTCAGTTTTACGTCACCAAATGAAGAAGCGATGTCTCTTGCATAAACCAATTTTATGTTTACCCCGTTGCTTGATTCTTTTCTAAGAAAATGGAAACATTTTTAAATTTCACTTTTTTGAATATTACACCTAACACACTTTACATTAACACACTTTGAATTTTCACCTATTGGGAACTCACCTATGTTGGAATCTTGGAAAAAGTTTTACAGATCTACACTGATCATGACCCCCTAGAACCCCAAACCACCCCTAGTAAAAAACTATATATATATATATATATATATATATATATGTATATACAGGGTGTTTCATAAAAGATGGACAAAACTTTTAGAGGTGATAGTACACATCGAAACAAACAATTTTCATCAAAGAATGAATGATTGGAATTAAAATGCAAAAGTGCTAGAGGCAGACAAAGGAGATATTCAGTGTTGCCAGTGGGCTACCTTTTTTACGATTTATTGATTGGCACCTCTTTTTTGAAATGATGAAATTCCCCTTGTTTTAGCCTTAATTAATATGTCGTTAAATAAGGAGAAATTTTCAATTTAAAAAAAGTAGTGCCAATGAAGAAAACTGAATTTAAAAATAGTAGCCCACTGGCAACACTGGATATGTTGGCATGCGAGGCAAAAACAAGCAAAGAACGAATAAGTGATAAAAGCAAGGTGGGATATCCCTCTCCGTATAATCGTCGAATCTCTGAGCCATTTCCATTCGCAGTTTCCTACATAAAATGCATATAAGCCTTTTCCCTATTAGTGAAGGGCCACATCTTCCGTTACGTTCCTACTGCGATTGACAGTTGGACACTCAGTTCAGGGGTTTTAACGTATTAACCCCTTGAGGGGCAAGCGAAAATGTCTCTAAATATTGAATTCTCACCGGTATAATCGAAAACTTTTATTTTTAAATACGGAAAAACAATTCTTTCGTAATTTTCCTTCAAAATTAAAAATATAAAATTTAGATAAAAATTTCCGGTGAGAATCTTGTTTAAATTAGGTGGGATATATTTTATACCACCGCCCCTCAAATGGTTAATCGAGGCGAAATTTTGCGAGACGCCTTCTGCTTCTTCCCCATATCACATTCGCATGCCATTAGTGTCATTTTTCGTCGATAACTCCCAATAGGAATATAGTTTTTACATTTGCATGGAGTAAATCAGTGTTGCGAGTAGGCTACTTTTTTTTATTCAAATGTTTTGATTGCCACCAGTTTTTTAAAATTGATAATCAAACTTGTTTTCACCTTATTTAATGCGTAATTAAATAAGTCGAACCGCTATTTCAAAAAAAAAAAAAAAAAAAAGAAAAAAAAGAAAGAAATGGTGGCAATGAATAAATCTGAATTTAAAAAAGTATTCCACTGGCAGCACTATATATATATATATATATATATCTTATGGACATGATAACTTCCATAATTCTGCACAAATCTTTTTCTTAAAATCAAGGTCGGTCAGTTTCGTTAACGGGCAAAATCGGACCAAGGGGTAACCCTCATAGCATGCATGGTCACAGTGACGTCGTTGTGACGTCACTGTGAGTCACTGTGATCACGTCACATCTGTGACCGAAATGCCACCACTCAGTGATGTCACATTGTGACTGAGATTTGAACTTCTTAGAAAACTTTAAAAAATTACAAAAATTCTTCAAAACATGTTACTGTAAAATTTTATTTTTCTGGCAATAAAAAAGAATTGTTATGTCACTGCATGTAACGTAGGTCACGTCACACTCACAAAAAAATCCCCCCATATTGTAAGTCACAGTGTGAGAAAAATATGAACTTCAAAAATCTTTGAAAATGAAGAGAAATGTTTTAAAAAGGCCCGAGTTACAGCGGCATAAGGAATGACAATATATTAGTGGATAGTAAATAGTAAATTCAGACACGAAAAATGGTGGGGGGTGGGGGACATATAAAGGAAAATGCACGGTACAAGTACCAACAAACTAGATTTTCATGCTATATTTTATCAATTTGATATCTAAGAGAGTGAAAGTATACTTTTTTCCTGATTTCAATTTTATCTAGTATTGCAATTTAATATAATAATCCTTCTCTTATTCTTATTATTATAAAAGTGTTTCTCGGAAAAATGGTACGTGCTGGAGCAATTTGGATAACATATTTAGAATTAGGAATATTAAATATATACACTTTACATATTTAGTTTGCAGGAAGGAAAATTTTTAATTTATTTTTACCGACCACTGGTATTCGAAACACTTTTGTGGCTTCAAACTAAAAAATTTCTATTATAGTTAAGTCTGCAGCTTTTAATGAGCACGTAGAAAGAGTCTTCAAAGTTTAGTCATACATACATTTCTTGCTTTATAATTTGCATTCAAGTCATATTTTTTCCTGTTAGAGTAACTATTTTAAGTAGCTAATTTTTAAAAAAATTCTACTTCTTTCAGACTTTTAAAATAAAATTAGCATTTTCCGAATAAAAAAAAAAAAATACAAAATTTATGCAAAACCAATGATATAATTTATTATTCGTATTTCAAATTTGTGTTTTAGAGATATGACTCTAAAAAAAGGTTATTTTTCGAATTGTTTTATTCTACAGGAAATTAACATAAAAAGAATGACGATTGACAAAGAATTTTTTTTTTTATCCTCGATATTTATTTATATCTTATTATTTTTTAAGAAGATATTTTGTATTTATTATGTGTGAAACAATCTTTACTTAGAAAAAGTGAGGGGGGTGGGGGTTAAAACTTATAAAAAGAAAAGGTAAAATACATTGGAAAATTCTTCAAATACAAAAATTTAAATACAGACAGTCTCATAAAATGATTGCACAATGTAGTTCCAAATCCACCTGCCCAAAATCGTCTGCCACGATACCGCAGGGTATACAGAGAACTTTTTGTTCTAACAGATGCGGTAAGTTACTAGTCTAAAATGTAAGCTTTTGCGTGTGCTTTTTTTACTGGGAGAAAAAGACGTCGCCATTTTCGGATACACACGGATATTAATAATTAATTTATGGAGCTTAAAAAGTAGGTCTTATTTAATTTAAATTGTTTATTCTTGTTTTGTATATTTGGTGAGATGAGTTAAATAGTTTTATATTATACCTATAGAAAGAGACTGATCTGGATTTGTTTTTCAGATTAGAAATTAACATTATACTGAATGGGAAATGTCGTTTTACATACTATAGTTTTGAAACTTTTGAAAGACTTTTTTTCATTGCTAATAATATTTTAAATTATTATTTAAGATCCTAAATCTTCATATCAATGTTTTCTGATTTAACATTTGCCAAAATTATAAAATAATAGGAATTCCTTGTAACATATGGAGAGATTTTTGAGAAATTGTTAAATCTAATAATACATTTAATTCTTCTATTGTACTTTGTTGTTGTTTAATAGTACAATTATAAATACTGATTATTTAGTGTTTTTCAAATTGGTATATTTATTTTTTAAATTGTATGTAAGCACGTTTTTACTGTTCGTGATTTTAATCAAACATTTAATTGTAGACATTCAGAATCAGATATTAAATTTTCTTCGATTGTAAACTCATTTTCTACGTTTTCGATACACGTTCGATACTTCGCATTAAAAAATAAAATATGACATTTAAGCATTGAAATAAAGTGTTTTTTATGCCTGATAACAAGTTTATAGATTAAACTGCTTTATTATACTTTTTAAAATTTGATATTTATAATATTTATAAAAAAATATTTATAATTTATGATATTTATAAAAGTTGATATTGTACTGTTCATTAGCGATAATTGCTGGAAATGCATTTTTAACTATAATTTGCGCTTTTATGATTCTCTATATTTATGCATAGTATATGGTGTATATAAAAACTATAATTCATATACAGGGCTACACAAAAGTATACGTAAGAGTTAAGGGGTATGGGCGCAAATTGCTTAAAGGTATTTTTTAGATGAGTTATGGATTTTTATGTTGAACTGAATTTAATTTATTAATAAATGTTTGTAGAATATGGATAAAATGATACACAGGGTCACGCAAGGAAATGGATATATGGCCGTCTATAAATTATAATTTCTGGAAATGTGATTTCAGCAGTTTTAAGAGCGTTTTAATTTGAATTAAATTTTAACTAAATAGTGGCGTGTAATAAAGATTCTAGGTAAACTACAGGGTTGTACAAAAGTATTCAAGTATGTTTTCATATATTAGTATAAATTGCTGAATGAGAATTTCAACCTGTTATGCGTTTTCTTGCTAAACTAAATTTTCACATTATATACTAGTATATATCAACCTACAGATTAAATACAGGGCTATTCAGAAGAATTGGAAAACATATTTGGCTATGGACGGTAACTGCTGAAATCAGTTTTTCAAATGTTTTATGCGTTTTCTAAAATATTTACTTAGTTATCTTATTTACGTTATTTCCTTAAATTATGATGTCTCGTTAAAGCATTCAGGAAGCGTTGGAAAGTGCTTTATAATCTATGCTTAACGCATGATTTTTCTTACTTGTTTTTTCTATTTCCCAGATCAGTCATTTCCTATACATCATACCAAATCTATTTAGCTCATATTAACAAAATACAATATACACGGGAATAAAAAATTTAAATAAATATGGCTTATCTTATTCTTCTTTAAATAGGAAATATATTAATATCCGTTAGACCCCATGTTCGTATTTAATAAAATAATAACAAATCACAACACATAAAAACTTACACATTCTTAATATAAAGCTTGAACTCAAGATCAAGCTTAGAACTTAATAAAAAAGGATGCCAGTTGATAAGCATGGTTTTTTTCAGTGTAAAAATTAAAAGTATTTTAGAAGAATAGGACTCCAAAATAGCGATACTTTGCTAAAAAGTACGGTAAAAAGATAATATTGTATATTTCAAACAAAACTTTATTTTAAAATTCATCACAGTGTATAAACACTGAAGAGAATCAACACACAAGAATCATCACAGTATTAATGCTTGGAAATTTTTCCAGAGAGAAACATTCGCCTTGCAAACAATATTTCAAATGGAAATCAAATTTCAAATTGATTGCTTAAAAGGCGCAAAAGCCAACATAGTGAAAAAAATTCCATAACGGTACGTGAATCCGGGCCATCAGTATAGCGCACTGACATTCTGCCGACTAAACCACATGGAACGAGACCCAGCCTGGAAAATGTCTTACTATTACATGTTGGCAAGGCTATAAACTCAGCACAAGATGGAATATTTATCATGAGCCACCGACATGGGGCAAACACGAAACTTAATTTAATCCAGCAGCGATTCAAACTATATAAATACTTGGAAATTTTTCCAGAGAGAAACATTCGCCTTGCATATTTCAAATGAAAATCAAATTTCAAATTAAAATTGCATTTCCATGTAGTTTAGTCGGTAGAATGTCAGTGCGCTACACTGATTGCCCGGATTCGAGTCCCGGCTTGGAATCTTTTTCTCTATGTTGGCCTTTGCCCTTTTAAGCAATTAATTTGAAATTCGATTTTCATTTGAAATCATCACATTGTTTATGACAAGTTCGTCACAAATGACGCATATTTCACAACTTAGTCACAGTGTGACGTCAAAGCATTGTCGCTGTCGTCGCAGGTTCGTCACAAAGTTAATGCCAAAATAGTCACAAATGACACACTTTTCACAAATTTGTCACACCGTGACTTCACAGAGTGGTCACAATGTGACGTCACAAACGACCTCTAAAACGGCCATAACGACCTCGCATTCTAGTCACTATGACGTCACGTGACGTCACATCGACGGTCACAAAATCACAGTGTGACTCCACAACGACGTCGCCGTGACGTCACCATGCCTTGCGGGAATAGTGGAAATAGGGAGGGTTTTTTTGAAAAACGATACACCCCCATAACATTTAATGGGAATACATATCGACTCATTTTAAAATTATTGTTATTTCTAAAAATGGGCCAAAAATTTATGTATGACAGATTATTGATAAAACTAAAAATGCGCTCAAGCGGCGCAAAAATAGGGGTTTTGGTAGAAAAAAATCCACAACTTCGTCAATCCTCTAGATATCAAATCCAATTAAATTTATTATAAATTGTCTTAATATTATCTACAACTTTTATATTAACAAGTTTTTGATAGAACCAATTATTAATGGAAAAAATAAATAAAAACTAAAACACAAGAGGGGGGGGGGGTTGAAGAACAGAAAATCCATAACTTCGTCAATTCACAAGATATAAAATCTGCATCAATTTATTATATGTCTTCTTAATATTATCTACAACATTTATGTTGACAAGTTTTTGATAGGACCAATGCTTACAGCAAAAACATGTTAAAAATACATCGAGGTCTAAGGGGAAAAAATATCGTATTAAGGATGTATTCAAATCCAAACTCCCTATTTTCTGACTCATTTTTAAATTCACTTTTGCTTTCAAACGCATCCAGTTGGTAGATTCTCTTATAAAGAAACTATATAATGTACCGTAATAGTCGATTTTTTGATAGAGGCAGAATATATTTTTAAAAACGATGCGAAAGCGGGCATTTTCAACAGAATTTCTCGAAGCGATTGTGTTGGAAATGAAAAATATGGTCCTACTGAGAAAATAATTGTTTATAAATTAAGTTCTAACTAAAATTGAACGAAAAATAAAAACATAGGTCGCTTATAAATCACTTAAAAAATCACGTCAACAAGTTTCATGTTTTTCCTTTTAAAAATGAATCTGACAGTTTGTCAGAAAATTTCGAGTTGTTGACCATGGAAAAATATTTTTTGAATACTGGTCTTAACACAATTCTAATAAAGCCAGCTCTTATACAGAAATGAAATCAAAAACTGGTCAAAAGTGGCCAGATAAATTTGTTAAAGTGGGTTTATCTCTAATCATGATTTAGTTTTTGTTGGTGAAATTAGTACTTATCTTTGAAATCTACCTGTGCCTGCATGCTGAGCCAGCTGGAATTTTTATTTATTAAAAGTGTCAAAGATATTATTTCATATTACAGGGTTCGCACAAGTTTACCACTAAATTTTAACAGTATTTTCAAAGTACTTCACTGCAGAAAAATATTCCAAAATCTGTGAATAAAAAAGGTGGTTGCGAATTCTGCGTTTAAAAAATTAAATGTAAATTTTCTTATCATTAATAGTGGTGCCAGAGTCCTTGGAAATTCCAAGGAGTGTGCGAACCTTGATATTATTTTTATTATAGGCTAGCTAATTCAATGAAGTCTTGTCATGTCTGTCATACAGCTTAAATCACTATGCTTTTTGGCTACCAATATTTTAGAACGGAAAACTCTGACTTATTTTATCGGAGATATCCCATTAATTGAATAACGCGAAGCAAACTTTTCGAAAATAACGGTGGCCAACAAGCATAGCGAATTTCAGCTGTGTGACAGACATGACAAGTTTCCATGGAATTAGCCTATACTATTGAATACAAGTAAACCTATGTGCGAGATATTCACACTGCCGTGTCTGAGATACGTTTATTCTTTAATTTTATTTAACTGCAATTTTAATTCAAACAGCATATTATGTGTAATGTGAATATGTTATTTTAAAAGTTTGATCAAATAACTTTCCAAATGTGTCCTATTCATTATTGAGTGCTTTAACCCTTTCAGGGGCAAGGTACTTTTAGTCGTAAAATGTTTAAATAATTTAATGACACCAGTATTTACAAGTGAGTTTATTTGTAAACAAGTAAAAGTGTATTTTTTCGTATTTAATAAAGGTGAAATCTTGATTATAAAATTCCGGTGCCAATGTGGCAATTAGGGATTAAAATTATGTGATGCCGTGACGGCATCACCTCCCTTCAAAGGGTTAAATGGGTATAGAAAACGGGACTCTGAGATGAAAATAAGCATAAATGGTAAATTCACAACCAGATTATTTGAATATATGACTGAGTAAATTAATTGTAGATTAAAAAAATTATTTGAGTCAAACAAATAAAAAAATTAAATGAATAATCCATTAGAAAAAATGGGTAATTTAATTAAAATCCTAATTGTTTTTTAACAGCAATTACTGTACAGTAAAATATCGTAAAAAATGGGGACATTTTTCTGCTTTTGTAGAAGGAATTGGGGGGGGGAGGGGGCACCATTGTAGCGGTCACATTGTTGAAACAAATACCGTGCAGACATTTTAAATCTTTCTTCAATAATATTGTAAAATGTTAATTTTAATAACATAGTTAGTTCAGAATATCTAAATATACTGCATTTAATTTCCATTTATCTGTTAAAAAATGGGCACATTTGCCTGCTTTTGTGGGAGGAAGGGGGGTTGAGGCACCATTGTAGCGGTCACATTCTTTAATTTTAATTATATTATTTTAATTTAATTATATAACTTTAATTATAATTTCAAATGAAAAATTTTTGGCATTTACTACACGATCGAAACTGAGAAATAACCATACTACTCATCGTGAAATACATAGCCTTGCAGTTCTGTTAAGAAATCAAAGCCAAAAAACGGAAGCCAAAATTTTTATGAGTTCTATTTTCTTATGCAGAGAGAGAAAAAATCTAATTCTACTAAAAAAAACTCTAATTTAAATTGAAAAATTTTCTAAATGTGCTGCCCTATTATTTTTAGTGGCAATTATTTAAAAAATAAAATAAAATTTATTTTGTCGAGAAAAATAAATAATAATAAGTCGTAAAAAATCTATATTGCAATGTTTGCTATCATTAAATTAATACACTGGTAGATTTTATTCAAACAAAAGTTCAATTTTTATAATTTGTTAAAATATTGATATAATCTGAACAAAAATGTATAGTTTCTGTAATTTTTTATCTTTGTCTTATAGTGGATAATTATTTTAATTATTGAAGTGCTATACAAGCACGCAAATGAAAATACTAATTTTTTTTATAAATCGTTAAAAGTATTGTTTTTAAATTAAAATCTTAATTTTCTGCATTACACGAATCATGCAAAATCTTTTACCGTGTTTCCATAAATAATTTGCAAAACAAGGACACCCCCCCCCCCCAAAAAAAAAAAAAAAAAAAAAAAAAAAATAGGCATTTGTGTAGTATTTGGTAAATTCTTCAAAATATTCTCGGAAGTATAATTCGTTCATTTGTACAATAATCAAATATTCTACTTGTACCAAAAATATAGCCGCGTCGAAACACAAAGTCATTTAAATACAACAAGAATTAATTTCACGAAACGAGGAACACTCCCTTGAATTATTTATGTCAAAAGCTCTTCAAATGATCCAGTAATGAAGGATTCGGCCATATGAATGATAAACGAGTAATAATCTTCTAAATTTCTTACATCAGAAAACGATTCAAATACTGCAGAACAGAAAGAATTTACGCAAATGACTAATAATCCCCTGAAATTATTCGGACATGCACAAAAGCCACATATTCTTGTATCCAGATTAAAATGAAAGCAATTCATGTTAATAACTCGGACCTGCTCAGAAACCGTATCTGATTTCATTCAGATTAACCCTTTTCGGCACAGGCAAATTTTGTTGTAAAATGACAAAATGATTGACTGACACCGGAATTTACAAACAACTTTTTTAGAAGATAAAAACTTGTTACAACTTTCACTGTGAAAGCAAAATTTTAGTAAAATATTCTTGGTGCCGTTTGTAAGTTTGGAATTAAAATTAGATGTCCCAGACTGGAATCACTGCGTCGGAAAGGGTTAAAAAAATTCGAATTAATCACTTGGGCATGCGCAGACGCCAAATAGATTTTCATTCAGGTACAGACGAAAATAATTCGAATTAATCCCTCGGGCATGCGCAGAAGCCAGACAACTTTTCTTCTAAAACTATTCGAAGTAATCACTCGGACATTCCAGTCCTTTTCACTATTCATCCGAAGATTTAGAGAGCGAATGATTCTTCTAAACAGGTCAGGTGCTGAACAGGTAAGCAGCATTGAGGGGTTACCTAGCTGAGATTAGCTTAACACCCAGACTATAAATGAATTGTCTTATGCATGTGTGAGCCATTGGGATAAGTATAACTCTAGTTTAAAACTACTTAAAGGAAAAAAATAAGAAAATTGAAGAGAAATTAAAGGTAAAAAGTACTGGAAAATATTAAAGTTAAAAATTAAGTTAAGACTTAAGTCAGGTAAGTTAAATGATAAAAGTCTTAAGAAATGGTATAGCTGTAGTTATAAAACTACTATATAAAAAGAAAAAGATGAAAAAGAGATAAAAGTTAGCAATGTTCTGAGTTACTCTCACCAACCTTGGACAGGAAAAGCTGTAAAGAAGGCAGCAAAAGCTTCATTAACAAATACGCCACTAATCAGGGCGATGCATTTTTCCCTATATATTTAAATACATATAGAGAAGGTATAGTATTTTTGTATTATAAGAAAATATAAAAAGGTTATAAAAAATGAAAGAATAGACATTTAGCAATCTTAGAGTGGTGAACACAGAGTTCACAGGGTGTCCATTATAATGGAGAATCTGGGTCGTTTGCGGCTATGGGGCTCGAAGGCGTCATAATCAGGTAGCTCCGCTACAATTTCATTCGGAAGATCGTACATTTTGCTGTAGGAGTTTTTAGCAAGATGCGCTTACTTAAGTTGATGGTTTTGAAATCCTTGCGGTGTGTAGTATAGCATAAGTAACGAGAAGCGTTACGTACGATACGCAGGTACCTATTGTGCAGTCGACTTAGGTTGTCCATTGAACAGGTGCAGGTGAAGCCACAGATCATACTAGCATATGCTATCAGTGTTGCCAGATGGACAACTTTTTTAAAATCCAGATTCTTTATTGGCACCACTTTTATGAAATGGTAAAATGCTCTTTATTTAAGGACACATTAATTAAGGTGAAAACAATGAAAATTTTACAGTTTCAAAAAAGTGATGGCAATCAAGAAATCTGAATTTAAAAAAAGGAGCACATCTGGCAACACTGTATGCTATAACTGGGAGGATGCAGGAGTTGTAAAGGATAAGTTTGTTGTGGGCCGAGAGAAATTTACTTTTAAGATGAGGCTTACCTGAGTAGAAAACTCTAGCGACTTTCCCCCTGATAGAACGAATGTGCTTACTCCAAGTTAGTCTGCAGTCAAGGACGAAACCTAGATATTTAGCATCATCTGACCAGGGGATGGCATCGTTATTAATTATTATTCTGTTAGGGTATGTTAGTTTGCGAGAGAAGTATACAGCTGAAGTTTTATTTTCATTTATTAATACGCGCCGTAACATACACCAGTTCAGGAAATCGTCAATGTTAGTCTGCAGGTGCCTGTAAATATTTTACGGGTGGTGAGCTGAGGACTAAATGCAGTTGTCGGCCTCATAAAGAGCGAGATATGTGCGCGTGCGCAATGAGCGTGGGATGTCGTTGAAGAAGATTTTAAACGAAATTATGCCATCACGCTCTCCTGAAGGATGGCCGCTAGGATGAGAAATATAGCGGATAAAATGTTGTTTATGTGGACGCGGCAAATGCGGTCGGAAAGGTACGAGAATATTAAGTGTATAAGTCTGGAATGAAATCCAAGCTTAATTAATTTGTATATGAGGCCTTCATGCCAGACTTTATCAAGTGCCTTTGAAACATCAAGAAATATAGCAGCAGCAGGAATCTTCGCTTTGAATTTCCTGAGAAATTCAACAACTCTAAGCAGCTGGTGTTGTGTTGAGTGTTTTGGGGCGGAAGACGAACTGCTCAGGCATAAGAATGTTATATTGCTGAATAAATTCCTGTAACTGGGATACGAATGACGCGTTCCACAACTTTACTGATAGAGGGTAAAAGGGATATGGGTCTGTAATTGGTGGGATCAGAGAGGTTAGTACCAGGTTTAGGGATAGGCAAGATTATGGAAGATTTTCATGGTTTAGGGAAATAGTTAACTTAAAGATAGCGATAGTGAGGTCGGTAATACACTATATGGTCAAAGGTAACCAGTCACTTGCGATTTTAGACGTTTTGTTAAACATCTAAAAAAATACATGAAGAATTAACCTGAAACTCCAGGTATGTAAACAACACAGTATAGGTCATATATTTCCGGGAGGATTTTTTCCAGAAACCCCATAGGGGACCGTTAACAAATTGAAAAAGAACAAATATCTTTTGGATAACCATGTAAACGCCAACGTAGCAAAAGCATTAAAACTGGAGATTAGGATTAAGTGGCTTATTGTAATAAACTGTGTTCATTTTTATGAGGATAGCATGTATACTCGTAGAGAAATTAATTTTTTTTATAAAAACAGTCCCAAATTTCGCCATGTTTTTTTGCTTATAATTTTTGGAGTTCTCAATATAAAAAAAGGTTCTTTTCAGAAAATATGACTAACAGCATTGTACATAATACCCCGCAATCAGAATTAAAAAATAATGAAAATTGAATGAAAAATGAGCATGTTTACTAAACAATATTTCACTGCGCATGCGCGAAAGCAATCAAAATATAATATGCATAATATATTAGCAAAGTATATAGAGCAACTTTTGTGAAAGGTTCAAAATCATAGCTTGAAAATTCTGAAAATTATAGTCGATAGAATAAGCTCGAAATCTGTTGTTCCCAAAAAGAAGCAAAAAGATTTAGGGGTTGTATCAAATATCTGTTGATTAGTGCCAAGATAGCGTACACGATATTGCACGTACCACTATATTTGGATACAACCCCTCATCTTTATGCTTCCTTTTGGGAACAACGGATTTCGAGCTTATTCTATCGACGATAATTTTCAGAATTTTCAAGCTATGATTTTGAGACTTTCACAAAAGTTGCTCTATGTATTTAGCTAATACATTTTGCATATTATATTTTCATTGCATTCGCGCATGCTTAGTGAAACATTTTTTAGTAAACCTGCTCATTTTCATCCATTTTTTATAAAATTCTGATTGAAGAGAATTGTGTATAATGTTGTTTGTCATATTTTCTGAAAATAACTTTTTTTTTATATTAAGAACTCTGCAAATTATATGCAAATAACTCGGTGAAACATGGGACTGTTTTTATAAAAACCTTAATTTCTCTACGAGTATACATGCTATCCTCATGAAAATGAACACAATATATTACAATAATCCACTTATTAATAATCTCGAGTTTGGACACCTTTACTACATTAGTTTTTACAGGGTTATCCAAAAGATATTAGTTTTTTTTTCAATTTCTTGACGGTCCCCTATGGGGATTCGGGAAAAAAATCTTCACGGAAATATATGATCTATACCACACTGTTTACACACTTGGAGTTTCAGGTTAATTCTTCTTGTACTTTTCTCGATATTTAACAAAACATCTAAAATCGCCAGTGACCGGTCACCTTTGGCCATATAGTGTGTAAATAATAAAATTGGGAGGCAGGTTTTTAAGAGCTGTGTTAGTAATTTTGTCATAACCAGGTGTCTCGCCTTTTTTAAGTTTTTTGATAATATTGTGAATAACAATGTATTGAATGGTAAGGGGGAGCAATGAAAAAAGTAATGTGTGCTGTGTTTTTCAGAAGTACAGTTTGCTGAAATCCATTAAGCTAGAGAGACAGAAGACAGTAACATCTAACTGTTACACCGCAAAGTGTCTTTCAGAAATTCTTCAAGAGGTGAACGTTAGGAGATCCATGCTTCACCATGGTAATGCATATTCTCATTCAGCAAGAATTACAGCTGCATTTCTTGAACAAAAAAACATCAAAGTGATAAACATCCACTTTATTATCCTAACAAACTTGTCTAAACGAGTATTAACAATGGATTTATGAATAAATAGGAGGAGACATATAATGTATTGTCCAACAGTTACGAGTGAAGTAACTGAAGAGGTTATTACAAGATGGCGTCTATTTTTTTTTTTTTTTTTTTTTTTTTTTTTTTTTAACGAGTCAACAGTTTCTGATTACTGACCAGGCATACATTCACCAGTAAATTTGAATATAATTTTTTTCTTATTTAAGTGAATTTTTATTTCCATATTCATGCAAAATTTCTCTCACAAATATTTAAAAATTGTCTACTTGTTTTTACTGGTGGCAGTTTGCCCAGGTATCATACCCTTTTCACTGGCGGTATCAGGAGTTTGTTCAGGTTATCAGAATATGGCTGAAACGCAGGTTCCACCAGTAAAAATGAATATCTCTTTTTGCGATAATTTACAACTGAAATTGTGTATTAGTAACCATTTTAAATAAGCAGAAAATTTCTATTTAAATTTACTGGTGAAAGTTTGCCCCAGCGGTTATCAACCACTGTGAAAGCGGTTACAGTTGAAGCTTCACTATTGGATATGACAGTTCCTCTTTATACATTGTTCCATAGTACAACCCAGCTCTTTAACACTAGAACCGCCGGAAATTTTACTCAAGTGTTATAAAAATATTTCACACCAGAATTTTTATTTAAAGCTATTTAACTTGTTTATGCAACTTATACATCTGTGGTACATATACAACTTATTTTAGAAAGAAATTTCTCGTTCGAATGGAAATATTTTTATTTGGCACCGGTCAAAAGGATCGCTATGGCGGTTCTAGTGTTAACTCCTTGGGGACGAGCGACCGGTATTCGTGCCGCGTAAGGTGCTCAGAATCGGTGATTATTCTCACCAGTAAATTTTTATTGTAAATTTTGCCTTATTTAATACAAGCATTTTCCCAATTCAATTAGGTAAATATTTCTGTTTAAAAAACCCGGTGATTAAAGAGTGAAGATTCTATAAAAGACGCTCGTCCCGAAGGGGTTAACGTCATACGTGAGATTCCATAGCTTGGACAAAATCTTTTAATCTTATCATACGTTTTGTATGAATGTCGCAAAAGTGATAAATAATGTTAATCCAGTTTGAAGTGGATGTCTTTAGTGATCTTAACTTCCTGGTACTAGAATTGACTTTGGAAAAAATTGAAACAAAATAGCTTCGATTTGAAAGAAAAAATAAATGAGCGAGTGCAAAAACCTGTCTTTGAAATAGAATTTTATAATGCAATTTCCGAGAACTGAAGTTTGCTATGCATTCCTACATTATTCTCTTCTCTGTCTGTCATGCTTACAATAGATATATATATATAATTGCATAGAAGTTATTTGACGCTAATGTTCAGGCGGTAATGTTACATTTATCTCCATATAAAATAACAAAGGCATTGCACTGAGTACATAGCCATTTGTCAAGATTGTACAATTTAAATTTACATATATTACTTTCACGAAAACGCGATATTTAATAATATATTACAATAATTATATAAGTTATACGGTATGAGTTTTAATTTGAAAAAATTACGTTTTTTTCGGTATAAATTGGAAATTGTGTATGTGTACGTACCACGAAGTAAGAGATAGAGAGAACGAAAGTAGAGATAAATTTTACCATGCAGTCCCCCCCCCCCCTCCCAATGGGTATCACGACCGTAGATCGAAGGCCATCTATAGATGGGTCTGCAATGTTTTTCATTAAGACATTTTTTTTTTTTGGAAAATTTGAACTTTAAGAAAGTCGTACACGTAGAAATCTCATTATTTACAGTTTTCTTCACGAAATGTATGTATTTATCAGGTTCCTGGCGTTTTGATTGCCTCTTAACACTTTCACGACCGGAAACGAGAAATGTCGTTTTAATTCAAAAAACATCATTGACTCAGAGCGTGGCTTCTACCTTATAGAAAATGCATTTATATCACTTTGTCCATATTTTATTAGACTGTTAGACATTCTATATTAAATTCCTACATTGAAAGATATTAGGTCAACCGGAAAGTTCTGCCCGATAATGTTATTTCAAGCCTACTTTTTTTCAATTCAGATTTCTTCATTGGCATCACTTTTTTGAAATCGTAAAATTTCGATTGTTTTCACATTAACACGTTCACGCCGGCGCGGTGGGTCACACTCGACTGTCTCAGCGTTGTCAAGTCTCCGGCTTTTTGCACACCACTATTATTTTAGAGAAAATGTTGTTCCTTTAACCCCTTAACGCTCGATTTAAATTACAGTGGAAAAATTCAAATTGCTTATTGGCACCACTTTTATAATAAAGAAATATTCAGGGTATTTAATGACAGGAAAAAACATACTAAAATATAGCCAACTTCACTATTTTATAAAACTGGTGGGAATCAAACAATTTGAGTAAAAGACACAGCCCGAGAATATGACGGGAGCGAGAATTAAGGGGTTAAATCGCCCAATTGTTCTAATTAAATAAAACGACATTTTCCCTGTATTAAAATACTGGTATCCAAAATGCCGGAGACTTGTCAGCTCTGAGACAGTCGAGTGTGACCCACCGCGCCGGCGTGAACGTGTTAATGTGAAATGTGAAAACAATGGGAATTCTACAATTTCAAAAAAAGTCATGCCAATGAAGAACAGGGCCTGATTACCAACGGGGCACACTTACACCAATAAATATTTAAAAGAAAAGTTCGACTTATCTAAACGCCGTATTCATGTAAAATTTCTGCCATGAATGAGGCAAAATTTTCTGTTTATTTTTAGTGGTAGGAATTTGCACCGTGGGTAATCAGGCTCTGATGAAGAAATTTGAATTTTAAAAAAGTAGGCGCGAAATAATATTATCAGACAGAACTTTCCAGTAGACCTATTATTTACCTATGCATAAACTTGGGAAAGCTATCTAGAACAATAATTTACAGAAGACTTTCAGATCAGGGAAGAGCTACTACTATTTTAACCCTAGATCTACCCGGAATTTTATTCAAGTTTTAATAAAACTTTCTATACCAGAATTTTTATTTAAAACTATTTAACTTATTTATTTACCTTATTTTTGTCTGGTTTATATACTTAGTTTATTTTAAAGAAATTTCTGGTTTGAATGAATATTTTGTATGTACCTGTCGGGTCCATTGGACCCGTCTGGTAGACGGAGGGTTAAAATTCAGATTTGATAAAAATTGCCGGTCGGCAATATTTTAAGACTTTCAAAATAAGAGAACATTCTGACCAAAACCAAAGGAGAGGCCATTTAAAAACATTAAATATTATGGATTATTGTACCGCAAGACATACAGAAAGGACGTATAATTTTTTTTTAAATTAAAAGCATAATTCAATTTTCCTAGTGTACCTTTTAATCACGTGTCTATATTATGATAATCTTTGAATAATTTAACAATTCAAATCTTTTGAAATCCATGCAATTAATAAATATTCAATTAAAAGAAATTTTATCTCTTTTTTTGGAAAGAAAACTTTTTTTATACATAAATGTTTCCTTCTTCATATACACTGCTACAGATAAAAAAAAAGTTAAGAATTTTGCTTAACCATTTAAAAATTATACAGTTATTAAAAACATATATAAGAAAACTTTTTTTCTTTTTAGAATAAAAAAATTATTTAAATTAGTTGTTCGTCCTCTTATTTTCATAATTTAAATGATATTAATATTCTGTATGATGAATTAAAAATGCTTTTTTGGTAATATTAAATCATCTAAGTTAAGATCCCCCCCCCCCCCCCCAGCTTCCAGAATACACATTTTAACTCTTTCAGGGGCAGTGGGATATATTTTATCCCACCTAATTTTAATGAAGATTTGCACCAGAAACTTTTAATTTAAATTTACCTTTCTAACTTTGGTGGAAAATATTACAAAAAATTGCTTTTCCTTATTTTGAAACAAACTTTTTCGAATAATCCGGTGTGATTTCATCATTACAGAAACGCAATTGCTTGACCCTGACAGGGTTGAAATATTTAAACTTTGCTTTAAAAAATGGTTTTGGTCTATGTTTTATTTGTGACTGTGTCATAACAATAAATAATATATTCATCCAAGGAGAACATTTTAAACATTCTTTCTTTGATTAAGATGAAACTTTGATAGCCCCTCGTCCTTTACTTCTAACAGGACTCAGTTTTAAATAATAGGCTTCTAATTTTCCTGTTGTAACTGCCCCTTTATCTATATAAGACAAAATCTTGATTTGCATGCATAAAATCTTTTGATTTAATTGAAAAGCTAATTAATAAAATTAAATAAAAAAAGCATTTACATTAATCTAATAAAAGCAAAATTTTTCTAAATAACTGTTTTTAATAAATTTCCTGTGGTTAATAACTATAATATCACCCAGATTATTTTAATATAATACTCTGCCTTTCATATTTTATAATATGGCAATAAAGCAGACAGATAAGGAAGCAGAGAATAATTAAAGGGTGTGGAAAAGGTTGTACTCACGGGGATTGACTCAAACGATACACTCAAAAGTTGACTCTTTCGCCATCAAATACAATTTTTTAAGCAACACAATTTTTTATAAAGCGATTGTTTTCAGTCTTAAAGGTTTTAATATTCATTACTGACAAACTCTGTACCTCCCTCCTCCAAAAAAACTGTACATATTAATTAAATTTATAGTAGGAATGAAACTTGTAAATCTTAGAACAAGAGCCTCTAACGTTGTTTCTGCAGTTTTATACATAAATCATTTTATTGAGTATTTAAAACTTTCAACCAACAATTTCATATTTGTATTACTATTTACTGCAAGTAATATATAAAGCAGTTTCATGAAATATAACTGTTAAACCTTAATTATTCTAGAAATGCTGAGGCAGGAGATGTGCAAGTTCTTACGTTTGCACATATGACTACGCATGCTTTAACTAATAACACCTGTGACAACTGCGGCACATCCCATTTTATTATCTGTATCTGGTATTGGAAACACTCGTGCTTCAGCCACTTCTATTCAGAAATGCACTACCATCCATTAAGTTATTTTCCCACAGAGCATAAATTGTCTTTTCTATAATCTCTGTAATCCCTCAACTCTCTTTTCTACTATACAGCTATTCTTTCCTGCAAAGCTAGCGACCTGGAGAAATCAATAAAGGACAGAAATACATCGGCCTATAACTTTTCCCCAGTTACATTCGGACGGGTAGTTGTGTACATTTCCTTGGTCCCCATTATAAGAGCTTTCCAAGGACACCACTCTCGAGAAAATCTCGATCTGGCAGTTGGGGTCTTTTCTTAGTGAGTGAAGATCCAAAATATATTTTTTTATTTTAAAAATGAAATAAAATAATGATCCTGATGTCATTGGGCATAAAGCTATTTCAGATTCTTCATCTTATTTTTTATTGGGTCGATCAGAAAATCGTGTCGTGTTGGGAAAATAAAGTCGTACCGGAAAATTCTATCATCTAATTATTAGACATGGATTCCGATATCTAATATCTAATAATTACCGGGCAGAATTTTCTGGTTGGAATTGATTTTCCCAACACGACATGACTTTCCGATCGACCCAGTACTTATTTTTGTTTTTTCTTTGTTTTATGTGACAAGCATAACCTGTTTTGTATCCAGGAACAAAGCACTTATACCCCATCTTAATGTATAATATGTAATCCCAGTAATGAAAAATAAATGAATAAAATAAATATATTTTTTAATTCTAACATACGCGTCATATGCATGCAGTCCAATGATAGTCTGCAAAAGCAATGGCCAACCACGAATTGCAGTGCCCTCAGTATTTACGAAAATATCATTTGCATTTTCGGCGAGAGAAGCTTATTTAAGTTTTCCCTCCATAGTTCTTCATCTGTGGTGCGTACTAGAGATGAGACGGGCTCGGCCTGAGCCCGAGTTTGGTCCCAAGACGGACTCGGGCTACATTTTTATACCAATTATCGGGCACGGAATGCCCGGGCTCATTCTTTCTGAAGTTGAAAATTTTATTAATTCCCGTATAAAAAAAGTAAAAGTCTTTTTTTCCCTTAACCCCTTGAGAGGCACCGGTATATATTATATACCTCTTATGATTAATGAAGTTTTACACCAGAAAAATTTTATTAAATTTTACTTTTCTAACTATGGTGGAAAAAAGCCGTAAAATTGCTTTTACTTATTTTGAAATAGAGTTTTTCAAAATTCCGGTGGGAATTAAGCATTTCACAAACGTGATTGCTTGCCCCTCGAGGGTTAACCCTCTCGCAAAAACAAAATCAGTTCTTTTAAGAACTTATATTAGTTGGGAAAATGGCACGTTGGCGTTATGATTATTGCAGTTTTCAAAACTGCAAAAATAACTCTCTATCTGAGAGAACTCATTTTTTTCGCTTCCCAAAAGAGAAAAACAGGTTAGTTTTGTGTTTTATTTTAATTTATAAAAAAGTTAAAATATTATGTAATATATATTATTAAATGTCAGTGATTGTAATACGTTCTGTTTGAATTATGTTTTTCTAATGCAATGAACAAGGACATATAAAAATTAGTTAATGTATGTTAAGATAGAATTTTACAGCAGCGTTTTAAATTCAATTCCTGATAAGATAAAGTTATAAAAATTACAAAAATATGTGTGTTTCCAATGAGAATTAAGCGTTTTATTACGCTTAGAGTTTAAGTATAAATTATTTAATTAATTTTAAGGCATATTTTTTATTTACCGGGCGCAGGCGATAAATTGCCAAATATTCTGTTGATCGAATTGTATTTATAATATTTAAAATAGAAGCATTTCATTCATTTCATTTAAAACTCATTTAATTTTACATTAGGATCCAATTTAATTTAAAATACAAGCAGTAATTCTTGTACTATTAAACCAGCAATAATTGATTATTTATAGTTTTAAATATTTTGAGACTTTTAGACAACAGCTTTAAAAAAATTCCTAAAATCGACAAATTACTTTTTTTTTTATAAATCTAGAAATATGTCGGTCATTGTGTCATATCCCAGAAAAATAGTTTTCATTGGATACCTGCACTTCGCACAGGTGAATAACATTGCAGAAAGCATACAAAGTATAGAAGAAACTTCAAAAATTGGAATAAAATATGAAATATTTACAAATAGTACGTGGTATACTCAATTAAACATTTATTATCTTACACCGGTTCTTCGCAGGCGTAAAATGGATAACTTATCGTAATCGGGCCGATAGCCATGATTGGCGTCAAATGAGAAAACAGTATACAATTGTAACTGTATAAAAGTTAAATAATAGTTAGAAAATGAATGTAACTTTTATCGAAATAACCCAATTGTGGAACATTCTCCAAATTTGAAAAAGGCTTATGAAACACACAACACTTGCCAATAACTGAAAACTATAGACTAATAATAAGCTCGACGTATCAGTTGTTGGTCGGTAGCCAATAATTTCAAATTTCCCTTTTAATTTTGTCCGGTTTCAATTTTTGATTTTTTTTTTCAATCTGGCTTCCGCAAAAGAGTCGGAATAAGTAGTAGAAAAAAGGGCTGCGGACGGAGATGGGCCAATTGAACGTATTAAATCACTGACATTTAATAATATATATTAAATAATATTTTAACTTTTTTATAAAAAATTATAGGGCTGAAAATCACGTTTAAGATACTTAAAGGTTTTAAAAATTTCGCTTTTGCAATTTCCCAACCAGCTGGTATATTTTAGAAATCGTAGTTTGTTACATAAGTTACTCAATTGCTGTACTTGTATATACAGTTGTAACAACCATAAAGAATGTTTAAGGATTTGTCAGCTACGTTTAGATAACATAAAATTAATTTGCTAATTTATAATCAAGTTGTAAAAATACTAAAATGTTGTATTGTTACTAGAAACACATCCATGTACATAATTTTTATTTTTCTAGCATATCTGGGAGGGAAAAATCGATTAAATTTTTTTATCTTTTCATATATATGAACAGGGTTAGATTAAATAAACAGTGTAAAAAAGTACTTTTATGTTAGCCGGCCGCAGTTCATAAACCGCCAAATATTTTCCCCATCACCAGCGTTTATGTTGCATTCATTTCATTCAAATTATAAAATCATCATTTTAAAAATATACTCGTCATTTGAAAAACATAACTTTATTTAAAATACATACATACTAGTATATTACATCAATTTAAACACGTGCTTTCCGCTCACTATATTTAAAATACATTTTTTTCTAATAAATAATAACATAAACCCAAGGTGGGCAAGTTTCTTCCAATGTGGAAAAAAACCTGGAAAAAACCATGGAATTAAAAGTTACGCCTATAACTTTTATTAACAAAAATGGTTTTCTTTTATCCTGAATAGCTTGCATAAAATGCAGGTCTATTTGAAGATATTTACAATTTAAGAGTTATAGGCGGAAAAGCAGACAAAGCTATTTTAGAGAATACCTGTTAAAATTTTAATCGTGAATTTCAAATATTTACTCACTCATGGAAGATTAACTTTGTTTACCAGATTTATTGCAAAATATTTTTGTTACAACTTGTTTTGATAAAAATATATGTATTTAAAAAATAGTTGTAATGTCAGTTTAGTTTCGGGGCAAATGGCAATACTGTTTACGTAGCATTAGTGCTTTTTCTCCCGAAATTAAAATGAAAATGCGATTTTTTTTAAATACACATATTTTCATCAAAACAAACTGTAACAAAAATATTTTGCAATAAATCTGGTAAACAAGGTTCATCTTCCATGAGTGAGTAAATATTTGAAATTTATGATTAAAATTTTAACAGGTATTTTCTAAAATAGCGTTGTCTGTTTTTCCGCCTATAACTCATAAATTGTAAATATCTTCAAATAGACCTGCGCACGAGATGCGCAGATGGTAGATATTCTGTCATATATGACGTCTTACAAAAAACCCGCGTATTTGAGTTATTCACTCCATCCACAAGATGGCGCAGCTGTGCCAATTTACGGCCAAAGCGTTATAAGTAAGCGAACAAACTTAATGCTGGAATCAGGCGCAAATTAACACAGTTGCGCCACCTTGTGGACGGAGTGATAATTCACATACGCGGGCTTTTAGCGTGGCGCGTATTTTCTAAATCTTCAGTCACTCATGGAAATGAGATTTGTTTGCCACATTTATTGCAAAATAATGGCGTAGCGTGAGGGGCATCCAGACGCACGTGACACCACGAAGTTTTCTTCGCCTTATTAGAGGCACTTCAGTTATTAATCAAGATGAAAAAAACTTTACAATTTTAGTGGTGTCAGTAAGAAAACAGTTAGGTATTTACCTGTAGTTCACACTCCATCCGCTACGTGGCGCATGACCTTGATTGATGTGACCTCGCTTTTAATCTTGCGGTTATTTCTCCCACTTAAGATTGGATGCTTACTTATACCGCTGTGATTTACGGCAGATTCCAGCAACAACTTTGTACGCTTACTTATAGCGCTTTGTGATAGAATTTTCCGGTACGAATTGATTTTACGAAACGGACACGACTTTCCGAACGACCAAATAAAAAGTATTTTAATCAATGTAGGGCAATGAAGATCCCAGTAAAAATATTTTACGCCAAAATTTTTATTTAAAACTGTTTGACTTATTTACTTAACTTTTTTTTCTTCTTTGTGTATTTTGAACAATTTTCTGCTTGGAACCGAATGACGCTTCTTCTACAGAGTTCGCACGTTATTAAGCCACGCCTCATTATGTAAGGACTCTACCGACAGTAATCCCATAAAACTACCTTTTAGCTAATGAATGGTGAAGAAAATGATCTTTATAATAATACTGGTGGTAGAGTCCTTACAAATTAAGGCGTGGCTTAATAGCTTGCGGACCCTGTTCTAGTGTTAATTCTAGAATTAGTAACAAATTATTTTGACGAATATTTTTAGAAATTTTCTTATGCTACTTCTTTGACTTATAACATGAAATGTTCTTTGATTATGTTGGAAACAGGGTTGCCAATTTGGCTTCTACTTTTATCCCGAAATTTCGGCTTCAGACCGGAAATTTTTGAAGTAGAATTTTTACTTTAACACTGAATGCCCAGAAATTTTACCCAAGTTTCATAAAAATATTTCACACCAGAATATTTCTTTAAAACTGTTTGACTGATTTATTTAACGTAAAATTGCGTTTTAAAAATGTAACTTATTTTGTGAAAGAATTTCTGCAAAGCGATATAAGTAAGCGTCCTATCTTAAATGGGAGAAGTAACCGCAAGATTAAAAGCGAAGTCACATCAATCAAGGTCATGCGCCACGTAGCGGATGGAATGTCAACTACAGGTAGATACCTAACTGTTTTCTTACTAACACCACTAAAATTGTAAAGTTTTTTCACCTTGATTAATAACTGAAGTGCTTCGGATACGGGGAAGAAAACTTCGTGGTGTCAAGTGCATCTGGATGCCCCTCTCGCTACGCCATTATTTTGCAGTAAATATGGCAAACAAAATTCATTTCCATATGTGATTAAAGATTTAAAAAATACGCACCACACTAAAAACCCGCGTATGTGAATTATCACTCCGTCCACAAGGTGGCGCAACTATGTTAATTTACGCCTGATTCCAGCATTAAGTTTGTTCGCTTACTTAGAACGCTTTGGAATTTCTGGTTCCAATTGACATTTAATCATATGGTCGGAGTCGCATCGACTCCATCCGGGCGTTCTAGTGTTAACCCTTACCGGCGTGGAGTAATTCTGTTTATAAACTGATGAAATAATGGACTGACACCGCAATTTATAAACGAATTTATTAGAAAATACGAACTTGCTGATTTTCATGTACATTATAATAGGAAAAATTTATTTAAATATTCTTGGTGCCGTTCGTCACTGTTGAAATTAAAATTAGGTGTCCTTATTTAAGTACACCGCGCCGGAAAGGGTTAAGTAATTAAGGAAAGTCTGGCATTAAATAAATCTGAAAATATTTTTTGTATTTTCTGGTGCAAAACGAAGTCTTTAAATAATAGTGGAAGCCAATCGGGCAACCCCGGTTGGAATACATTTTCAACCAAGGAAATTTTAGTTATTCAACGATAAACTTTAACGACAAACTCCTTTTTTACTATTATACATGTGTTGGGCAATGTTTGTAGCGTTTCTAAGTTTTCTACATCATTTTAAAATTATAATATTTTTCTTTATTCCGTGTTTTATTCATTTAACACAGCCGTAATCAATCTCCCCCCACCTACGTTTAAAATAATGTAAAGGAAGCCGATAATTAAAATAGTAAGACGACAAAAGTAGTATAACAATTTTAATGTAACCATTATTAACCGTATCATAAGTAACTTAATAATATACGAATGCAGAATTTTCAAGTTTTAACCCCTTAATTCTCGCTCCCGACATATTCACGGGTTGTGTCTTTTATTCAGATTGTTTGATTCCCACCAGTTTTATAAAATAGTGTAATTGGCTTTATTATGGTATCATTTTACCTGTCATTAAATAAGCTTAATATTTCTTTTCAAAAAAGTGGTGCAATAAGCCATTTGAGTTTTCAAACCGTAATTTAATGTGACCGTTAAGGGGTTAAAGTAAAAAACGAGATTTTTTTAAAAACTCTCTTTGACGAATTGTGAAAAACAAACAAGAACTCTGCATATTTGCGCATTTAAAATGCATTTCTAAATTGTCTAGAAAAAAAAATAATTTGATTAGTTTTACACTATTAAAACACTTTACGCCTCATCGATAATTTCAAGTACCAGAAAAGGAGACTTATTATAAAATTAATTTAACACATTGATCGGCAGAAATACAATTTAGGGCGAGTTATAGAAATTTTATTTTACCATGTTCCAAAAGTTTTATTCGTTGTAGAATGTAAAACCTTTTTAAATGGATAATTTTTTGACCAATAATATTTCTTCAGCTTTCATGATACACGAAGTAGAAACTTTTATTTCTGAAAAAAAATCTTCTGTTATCTATCATATGTGATCAAAATGTAAACAAGATTGGAAGCTAACATATGAAACATGGAAGTATCAGATATGTCAATGAAAATAAAAGTTAGCCGGAAGACATTTTTAAACTACTTATTTATGTCTTAAGTTGTGAACCTCATATAAGGCTTAGCTGATCAAGATAAATAAGAAATTAGCCTTTTCTCAATGCATATTTTTTTTAATGTAGAAATGTAAACGTTTGATTAGCGTTGAAGATTAAAAGATTTATACACCCCTGTAGCAAAAATACTGCATGTAAAAGAAACTTTTTACAAAACAAATGGAATTTAGGATGTTTTAACATAATTTAATTATACATAAGAAAACATACTTTATCTTCACATGAAAATATATAAAACGGTAGTTAACATCTTAAATACCTTTTTATGCACAGCTTTTATGCAGCCCTGTAAATGCATACTTATATACTGAGTGTATCTAAAATGCTTCAACAAACTTAGGGTGATGATAATACTCATCAAGACAAACTAAAAATGCAATGGAACATGGGGTAGCAAATGACGTTTAAAGGTTGAAAATCGCAAAACTAATAAAAATATCAATATCTCGCATGCTGCTTTTCTGCAGAACTCGCTAGTAGCACGAACCTGGTTTTCCTTTCACTTTGTGCTTATCCGGTCAGTAAGAGGTAACAAAAACTTGGAAGTAAGCCATACAAATCTGTGAGAAGGAATCAAGGTATGCAGGACTCCGGAAGTCTTCGAGTGTGTTCGCGAGTCGTTCCTCCGTAGATGTACTCTGTGCAAGAATGTCCGCGTCGACCTTTGAACAATTGTAGTAAAATATTTGTTTTTTCTGGACATCACGATCTGTGTTGTACCTATTATTTGCAACCAATAATATTCTGTAGTGTTTCTTTCTTGTCTCAGATTGTCCATTTCCAGACGCACTTTCTCAATTTTCGTCCTTTAAACGTCATTTGTGACCCCCATGTTTCATTGCATTTTTTGTTCGTCTTCATGAGTACTATCATCCCTCTAAGTTTGTTGAAGCATTTTAGATACACTCTGTATATATTTTACATATACGAGCATTAATTTGAATAAAATTTACATTAACACGGTTTCCCTTTGGGCATTTGTTTTTAATCAGAAATTTCGAACTCATCCCAGAAAGTCCCCAGTGCAATTTTTCTTTATTTATTAGTAGACATTTCGTGGCTGCATAAAATAAAAATTCTTCTCCCAGAATTTCTGAATAAAAAAGGGGGCCTAAGGGATAACTCTTTTGATTAAGAAGTATGTGCCTCGAGCCGCATGAAAGCTTGCGGTGCCACATGAGTCTCGTGTACACCGTATTAAGTATAGGGAGTATCACATTTGCATTCGCAATTTACAACAAATAATTTTGTTTTAAAATAGTGGCAGAATTCTCCAACGGGGGAATTCTTATTTTTTTATTACATACATTGTTTTTAAAATGTTAGTAAATGAGAAAAAATAAGTTGTTTTGATAATAAAGTGTTAGACAAGCAGACAAAGAACGACACAATACGAATTGCAATATGATATTACAATGAAAATTCAGAAAACCAACAAAAAGGTACGAAGAATAAATACCCCAAAACCGCTATCTTCTCTTCAGTGCATATAATCATTAAAAATGTAGGAGTCATATTAATTGATAGATTAAACAATACTAAAGAAGAAAAATATTTGTCAAAAATTGGAGATTACATTGCAACAGTTCATAGTATAAATTGATACCAATATCTGTATTTATAAAAAAGAAACGTCGTCATCAGCTTTTTCTAATTTATCAGCACAAAACGTTCTTCAAATTTAATTTGTATTTTTTTACCAGTAGTTTACCATCTCTTACGATTTCGCTTTATTTTAGCTTTATAATGGGAAAAAAGGAGCAGGAAAATATATCAAAAAATATTGATTATATCCATACCAGAAATAATAAGTACAATTTTACGTAATTCCTTTTAATTCCGCTTGTAATCCTATATGTAATTTACCTCAAAATATCAGCTATTGAGATGAGATGAGATGAGATTGAGATGAGATACAGGTGAAGTTTGTGTTGCTCCCTGCGTGTTTTGAAAAGGGAATACTTCGCCTAAAACGCTTTTGCGTTATACCAATGGTTAAAATTAAGTTGATACCAGTGTCTCTATTTATAAAAAAGAAACGTTGTCATCAGCTTTTTCTAATTTTTCAGCACAGAACGTTATTCAAGTTTTATTTGTAATTTTTACCAGTAGTTTACCATCTCTTACGATTTCGCTTTATTTTAGCTTTATAATGAGGGAATGGGAAAAAGGAAACAGGAAAATGTATCGGAAAAACATTAAATATAAACATACCAGAAATAATAAATAAAATTTCACACAATTCATTTTAATTCTGCTTGTTATTTGTTATTATTTACTTTTAAATTTCAATGTTATTTGAGTACAGGAGAAGCTTGTGTTGCTGCTCCCTCCGTTTTTTGAAAAGGAAATAATTCGCATAAAACACTTTTGTATTATATCAATGGTTAATGATTTTATATCCCGTTTTTCGTGCAGAAAATGCTAGACCGCTTGTGGCGTGTACGTTTCGCTACGTTGTACGATAATTGTATAGAAAAATTACGCTGTATTCAGGTTCACATTATAATTGCATGTATTAGTGAATTTTGCTGATTGTACACCTGACTCCGTTTTGGCACGACAATAAATTTAATGGTTTGCAGTTATTGAATATCAATAATTTTTTGTGACTTTGTCTGTTCGTCTGTTTCGGTTTGTCTGTTCGTCTGTCCACCTTCTGACTCTCGTAAATATAGTCGGATTGCCCTGAGATTTTTGGATGTCATTAACGTTTGCCATAGCATGTTCCCTATTTCAAATAAAGTTTGTAACATGTTTAGTTCATTCACAGGGGCAGTAAAAAGTATTCCGTTACTGTACGGTCAATGAGAAAAAATCGTTTCAAAAGATTTTTAATGATGTTACACGCTTTCAAACATAATAAAATTGATATGCATTTATGAAGTGCAGTAAAATATGCATTATGTAGAATATGCGGTGCAGAGAATAGTTACTACTCATTTACAATGCGACACAAAAGTATTCAGTTACATAATGATATAGGGGCGGAGGGAATTTTTTAAGGCGTATTTTATTTATGTTAAACTGTTTCATATATAGTAAGATTGATATACGTTGCTGAATTTTACTGTTATTTATTTCATGTATAATACGAAGTGCATAGCATTTACAGGGACATAAAAAAGGATACTATAATGTATCCTAAGTACTATACATTAGCGATGATTGCTGGAAATGCGTTTTTAATTATGATATGAACTTTTGTGTTTCACTATATTTATGCATACTATATTGTGTGTATAAATGCTATAATTCATATACATGGCTGAGCAAAAGAATTCATAAGGTGTACTGGCTATGAGCGCAATTTGCTTAAAGGTGGTTTTTACATGAATTATGCATTTTTACGCTGACCTGCATTTAGTTTACTAAGAAATGTTTGTAAAATATAGATAAAATTATATTCAGGGTTACACAAAGAATTAGATACATGGCCGTCAATAAATGATAATTTCTAGAAATGTGATTTCAGTAGTTTTAAAAGTGTTTTAGTTTTAATTAAATTTTAGATAAATAGTGGCCTGTTATGCGTTTTCCTGCTAAACTAATTTTCTCCATTATAAAGTATATATATCAGCCTACATATCAAATACAGAACATTTCAAAAGAAGTGAAACACATATTTGGCTATGGAAGGTAACTGCTGAAATCAGATTTTCAAATATTTTATTTGTTTTCTAAAATGTTTCTGAGTTAGCTTATTTACCTTATTTACCTAATTAACGAAGTTTCGTTGAAGCATTCAGGAAGTGTTTGAAAATGTTTCATAATCTATGCTTAACGCATGGTTTTTCTTTCTTGTTTAATAGTAATCTTCGCTTTATTTAATCCCAGAAATCTGGGAATAAATGAGGCGAGGATTATTATTGAACAAATACTAGTAAAACATGTCCATAAACAGATGAAACCTAAAGCCGTGCAAAATGATAATTAGGTGTGCTCTACTCATTTTTAACAATAATGCGTGCAACGTTTAAAGCACAATGCATTATTTGATTGTTCGAAATTGCAAGCGAAAGAGATTTAACTGATTTTTCATTAGTCATTCGCGTACTTTATTATATCTGCTAACCGTTGAGTTTTTTTCTTTCAAGTAAAAAAAAAAAGTATCATATAATTTATTTAATAGGATCATATCAAACAGTGATTTGCTTCTCTGCGTTATATATTATACATATTTAATTTTATGTCTAAAAATGTTTTATGGTTCAGTCTGTGTTTATTGGATATAAAAAAACGTGAAAGATTGGAGTTACACTTTATTCATAAACTAATCCAAAAATTTAAATTTTCAGTAGAATGTAAATGTTTCCATTTGTTGCGACAATTAGGTGGTTTTCTTTTTTATTGTATTGCATTTATATTAGGATTTTTAATCCTTTAACCCCTTGAGGGGCAAGTAATTGTGTTTCTGTAATGTCGAATTAACACTTGAATCTGCAAAAAGATTTATTGCAAAATAAGGAAAAGCAATTTTACGACTTATTTCCACACAAGTTAAAAAGGTAAAATGTAATTAATTTTTCCTGCTGCAAATCTCCATTTATCGTAGGTGGGATAAAATATATCCCACCGCCCCTCAAGGGGTTAACCCTTTGAGGAGCAAGGAATTGTGTTCCTGTAATGTTGAATTTACACCGGAATTTTAGAAAAAAATTATTTCAAAATAAGGAAAAGCAAATTTACAGCTTTATTCCATCAAAGTTGTAAAACTTAAATTTAATTAAATTTTTCTGGTGGAAATATTCATTAGAATTAGTTGAGATAAAATATTGCTCACCAGCAAGAAAAGTGACACATCTCGATAAAATAATTTTCACAGGAGAGGCAAAAAGAAAATTTGCATGATTTTTCTGTGACATGAAATTATAGCAATTAGCTCTGCATTCAGGAGAAAAAACGTGCACAAAACTTTTAAGAAAGAAGACATAGGATGAGGTTTGGAGGGTTGGATAAATTTACCTCCCCACACAATCCACACCTCTTCTGTGGTCACGAATAGACAAATAGCGTAACAAAGTGATTTTCCGTATAACTACACTTCCGAAACTTTTCGTGTAGCAAGACACACCTATGACAGACCTATTAGTGGAATAAAACGTAAAATGAATTTTTGCGAGATGTGTCACTTTTCTTGCAGGTGATCGATATATGCAACATCCCCTTAACCCCTTAATTCTCGCTCCCGTCATATTCTCGGGCTGTGTCTTTTACTCAGATTGTTCGATTCCCACCAGTTTTATAAAATAGTGTAATTGGCTTTATTTTAGTATCGATTTACCTGCCATTAAATAAGGTGAATGTTTCTTTTTCATAAAAGTGGTGCCAATAAGCCATTTGAATTTTTTAACCGCAATTTAAATCGAGCGTGAAGGGGTTAAGGGGTTAATCCTTTCCGGCAAGGAGTAATTCTGTTTGTAATATGATGGAATGATGGACTGACACAAGAATTTGCAGACGAATTTATTAGAAAATAAAAACTTGCTTAGTTTCGATGACAGTTTACTCGAGGAGACTGGAACCCTTGTCCGACGTCCGCGTCGCGTAAGATTGTAGAAGGAAAATCGCTTGCTTGCTTTCCCATACTTTATAAAAGGAAAATTTCTATTAAATATTGTTTGTGCGAGTACTCTTAAAATTAGGTGTCCTTTTTTTATTGTATCTGTAATGTTTAATTCACACCAGAAATTTTGCGCAATTTCATTTAAAGATAACGAAATGCAATTTTTGTTTGTGTAACCTCTTCGTTTCCAAAGCTAAAATGATACTACAAATACTCATTCGTTGGTTTTAAATAAACAAAATGACATCATAGATGACAGAAAAAATAACTTATCGGAAATTGATACTTTAAGTGACTGGTAATTTAGGTTTACAAATAGGGATCTAAAATTACAAATTCCGTTAAAATATCAATTTAATTATCACTAACCCAAATTCACACAATCACAAATTTAAGGCCTTTAATCAAGTGGATGATATACAAACCCCCAAAATATTTATTATAAAGGATTTAAGTTAAATAAGTATGAAATTTTCTCAATTTCTGGGCCACACCCTCTTGAAGGCGTTTAGCAAACTCAGATGAAAATAACATCTATTTTATGAGGAAATCAGCATAGATTTTGCCATGTATTGGTTTGCTTTTATCACGTTCACGCTGGCGCGGTGGGTCACACTCGACTGTCTCAGAGTTGTGACGTCTCCGGCTTTTTGCACACCACTATTATTTTAGAGAAAATATGTTGTTCCTTTAAATCGCTCAATAGTTCTAATTAAATAAAACAACATTTTCTGTATTAAAATACTGATATCCAAAAAGCCGGAGACTTTTCACTTCTGAGGCTGTCGAGTGTTACCCACCGCGCTGGCGTGATCGTGTTAATGCAAAATACATTCAGCTATTAATAAATGAAGTCAAAATGTAAAAAAGTCAAACAGTTTAGTTTTTTATGGGGAAAAGAATGGAGGTCCACATATGTGGACCCAAGTAGCGAAGAGGATAAAGCAAATGCGTCACGAAATATAATTGTCTTTAAGTAATTTTTTAATTGAAAAATTTACCTTTTTGAATCAGTGCATTTTTGCATTAAATTGGGTGGAATTTTCTTTTTTAACAATCCGAGGATAAAAGATTACTAATTCCATACGGGAAGCTCCTCACGAAGAGGATAAATAACATGTGCTATATCTCCTTGAAGTATATATCTCCCCTTGAAGTAGTGTCCCGTTTCCAACTTGGAGAAATTACGTTCGTAAAATAGCGAAATGATGGACTGACAACAGAATTTATAAACGAATTTATTCCAAAATAAAAACTCGCTAATTTCCCATACTTTATCAAAGGAAAATTTCTGTTAAATATTGTTGGTGCCAGTTCTCTTAAAATTAGGTGTCCTTTTTTTGTGGACACAGCCCACTGAAGGTTTAAGGGACAAGTAATTGTGTTTCTGTTATGTTTCATTCGCACCATAATTGTCTTTAAGTAATTTTTTAATTGAAAAAATTACTTTTTTGAATCAAAGCATTTTTGTATTAAATTGGATGGAATTTTCTTTTTTAACAACCCTGGGATAAAAGATTAATAATTCCATACGGGAAGCTCCTCGCAAAGAGGATAAAGAGCATGTGCTTAATTTCCTTGAAGTATATATTAACCCTTTCCGGCGCTAAGGAATTATGTTTGTAAAATAATGAAACTATGGGCTGACATCAGAATTTACGAACGAATTAATTCCAAAATAACTGGCTTGTTTTCCCATATTTTATTAAATAAAAATTTCTATTAAATATTGTTGGTGCCAGTACTCTTAAAATTAGGTTTCCTTTCTTGTGGACACAGCTCGCTAAAGGATTAAGGGACAAGTAATTGTGTTTCTGTTATGTTTAATTTGCACGAAACGCAATTTTTTTACACATTAATGGAACAATGTATGCATTTTATGAGATCCCTAGTTGCGGGGGAACTTTACATCCAGTAAAAAGGTAATTTGACTTTCAAAGCAAATGGGAACCATAAAAAAAGAGGCTGTTTAGACGTGGTTTGTAGCCACATAAGAAATAAGCATAGCAGTTTAACATAAGTAAAAATAGAAAAGAAAAAGAAAAAATATGTAATAAAAATTTAATAGTATGGAAAAGAAAAATGTATAAAAAATATAATAAATTTCATTAAATGCAACGAGTCCAATACAGATGAAAAAGATACCTTGAGGATATCCTATCAGAAAAAAGAGTCTCCTTTCAGAGGCCATACATTAAAGTCTGAGAACGGTATAAAATGCTCAAAAATCCGAATAACACGAACAAAAAATTTAAATTTAATTTTTTTAAAAGTTCAGAATATTTAAATTTTAAATTTAAAACAAAGAAAACATACAAAAAGTGATTAAGAAACATGCGGCAACACTGTGGCGTTCCGCATCTGGCTGATTTTCATGTAGGGATTCCGAATTCTCACCAGTAAGTTTAAATAGTTATTATTGTTTTATACGATGATAGATATTCACAAATAAAATAAAAGAGAATTTCTATCAAAATTTTCCTGTGTGAATTCCACCACTAGTGAGAAGTCGGTCGATTAGTGATGACGTCACACTCGTGTCCTCGGACCTTGAGTATTTCGATGGCAGCAGTCAGTTCGAATTCAAAAATAGTTGCCTGTGGAACCTTTGACTGTGTTCAAGGGTTCTAGAATCGACTATTTTTAAAATACAAATTTTGTAGTATATTTCTCTTGAAGAGTCTTTCTCCTGAGGGGAAGAAATAACTCCCCTGCCCCTCCCTCTCACTTAGATTTTCATGAAGCATATTTTATCTCTAAAAATTCTGATAATCTTGTCAATGATCTCTCATCATCTCCTTCCCTATCTCCAGCGTGGAAATTACTTTTGTAAATCTTTTCCCTCTTCTCTTGTTTCTTTTCTTTTTATTTTGTTTAAAAAAAAAGGATCTTTTGGTTTTTTCTTGTTTTATTCTTTTTTATTTCTTTATTTATTATTATTATTTATATTTTTTAATTTACTTCTTTTATTTTATTTTAATTTTGTTTATTTCTTTTACTTCCATTTTTTCCCTTTCAATTTCTCTTCTATCATTTTGGCAACACTCACCTCTTCTGCATGTACTCCTTTCAGCTAGTGCCATCTGTTGCATTCTTTGCAACATTCTCTACCTTTAAGTCCATTTATGACCTTGTCCTTTTACGGACACGTGCTTACTGTAGCTGATGACGAGCTGTTATATTTTTAGTTCGAAACGCGTCCTATGTGTTGTTTTTATTTTATGGTGATTTTTTACAAAGTTTTATTATTTTAATTGCTTTATATCGCCAGTTTTCGGTGCTGTTTCGCTGTATCAAGTCATTCACTTTGATGTTCGATAAAAAAAAAATCATACCAAAAATATATTATAAGCACCATAAAAAATCAAAGGGCTGAGATACAGTTTTCAAAGAAATTGCGGCACTTTTGTGTTAGCCCAGCGCAAGTGGTATATTGCGAAATAGAGATCTCACAGACTTTCGTATTGGTTTTACTTAAATTTAAAATATAATCCCTCCATTCATTTAATTTAAATTGCATATGAGGGACTCACAACCATACTAGACAAGTCCATTTTGAAACTAGTATGTTGTGGCCATCTCGAAACTTTCTTCTATATAAATCACGTCAATTAAATCATTTAAATAGTACAAGAAATTACATCAATTTAGCAACAAGTCATATCAAAGTATATTTGAATTTGAAGTTTGATGAAAATTCGTGCATTAGTTCTTGAGCTAGAGCTATAACGGAAATTCTGAAAAAATATAGCATAGCAGAGCGACCTTTCGAGCGATTTACACACAAACATAAACAGCACTAATTCATATCAAGGTACACCTGAATCTGAAGTTTGTTGAAAATCCAATCCCAAAAAGGCAGCACAGAATCGCCACCTGTTGAGCGATTTACACCAAATTGTACAAAACGTCAGTTCATGTCAAGGACTAACTGAATCTGAAGTTTGATGAAAATCCGTGCATTAGTGCTGGAGATTGAGCTATTGTGGAAATCGTGAAAAATGCTGCATAGCGGCGCCACCTGTTGAGCGATTTACACTAAAACATAAATAGCACTAACTCATATCCAGGCATATCTGAATCTGAAGTTTGTTGAAAACCCAAGCATTAGTTTTGGAGATGGATCTTGAGATAGATTGCGGAAATCGCAAAAAATGCAGCATAGCAGTGCCACCTGTTGAGAGATTTACACCAAATTGTACAAAATGTCATTTCATGTCAAGGACTAACTGAACCTGAAGTTTGATAAAAATCCGTGCATTACTTTTTGAGAGAGAACTATTTCGAAAATCGTGTAAATCCTCCAAAATGCAACATAGCAGCGCCATCTGTTGGGCGATTTGCAACAACACGTTACCAGCACCAATTCATATGAAGGAATAACTGAATATAACTGAATATGAAGTTTGATGAAAATCCGTGCATTAGTTCTTGAGATAGAGATATTGCAGAAATCGTGAAAAATGCAGCACAGCAGAGCCACCTGTGGAGCGATTTACACCAAAAACAAATCAGCACCAATTTATATTAGGGACTACTAGAATATATACTTTTTATTAAATTCCGTGCATTAGTTCTTGAGATAGGGAGCCCACAAAATTGTGTCACATACAGACAGACAGACTCACAGAACCACATAACCACAGACTCACAGACAGACATTTTGTAAAAACATGTTTTTTGGAATCTCCGACCCCTAAAACATGTAAATCCGTCGAAAATTTTCATGAATCCAATACTTTCTTCTTGTAAAGATAGAAGAAAGTAAAAATGAGACAGTTCATTTAGAAGTGCATAAAATCTGTTTTATTCACTCCCACAGTGAAGCAAGTCTGTAAACAGATGCCATATATGATAAAGTATGTGAAAACAGGGATGGTGCCTGAGAGTATTTCTAAATACATCAGAACTCTTTTATCCAGAACTCTTTTAACCGAAACTCTCGGTTAACCGAAATCCATTTTTACAACATTTTTTTTTTTTTTTTTTTTTTTTTTTTTTTACTGTCACATTCCTCGTGTGCAAGTGATCCTTTCAGAAACTCAAGTACAGAAAAATATTTTGGATCCGCTTTCTTTAAATTTCTTTGAATTTAACTTTAGCTCCCGAAGGAGATTTTACAAGGATAAAAATTTTCATTTTTATATCGTGTAAAAAAAAAAAAAAAAAAAAAAAAAAAAAAAAAAAAAAAAACGCATTATATTCTAGGGGTAATGTACATTTTACCTTGCAAAAGGTCGGGTAGGAGATTTTTTTTTCTAAATTGATTATAATGATGCCAACATGGAAAAACCAAGTTTTCTAACGAAATTTCTTAAGGCTAAATTTTCTGTGGCCGAAAAACAACAAAATTTTGGAACATTTTTTGATTTTTCGGAAATATCTCGAAACTCGCTGCCGTAGCATATTATTTGTCAATTACAATATTAAAGATGATAAAATTTTCTACAACTTTCATGTTTACAACTTTTTTATACACTCAATAGCAAGCGCAGTACGCTATTTCAAAAATGGGGCAATTTTTACAATTTTCTTAAAAACCGTGAAAGACGTAGTTTTGCCACGATTATTCAAATGTTCCCCGAGGATTTAATTGTTTATGTCGACTTCTAAAAATTGGTAGCAGTAAATTATCTATTATTTGTACACCCACGTCTTTGTTTTCATCTCAACATACATTTTATATTCAATAAATTTATATAATTTTAAAAGTAGGGCAAAGTGTAGATGAATGAGACAATTTTCATATTTAGACTCACGTCTTTATTTTCATCTCAACATACATTTTATATTCAATAAATTTATATAATTTTAAAAGTAGGGCAGAGTGTAGATGAATGAGACAATTTTCCTATTTAGACAGTAACTTTAAGTGCATACAATGTTAACTTCAAAGCATTGTTTAAAAGAATTTTTCAATGTATAGTAACTTATTGGCACAATAGTTTCAATGAAAAAAGATTTCTTGCTTAATTTTAATAAATTTTATAATTTTTATAATGCATACATATTTTTCCAGGTATCAATGGAATAGGTGGATCATTTTCAAATTCTGTCCATGTTTTGGAATAACAAAATCATTTTTTTTAAATAATCAGAAAGTTTTAATTGTTTGTAAATAATTACCTTATAAACATTAATATACAAGCATCATCAGAGACCAAATTACTAACTTAACATTTTAAAACTAATTTTTAAATTTTAATGCACTAGGTATAATGATGCACGATAATGACAAATTAAGCAAAGTATTTTTATTTTTCCCCAGGCATAAATGGCAGCCATTATATCTTCTGGCCCATACAATAATTTTCTATTTCTGATATAATGAAAGCAGATTAAGAAATAAAACTTCATTTAATTATCAATTAGAATTGGGTACGGTAATGACTTACAAAAGAATACTCACCAAAACATTCAAACTCTTTGCTTGTTTTATTAAAACTATAAAACTATTTACCCTATTCATTTAAACCTGATAAGAAGTTGAGTTTTAAGGAGTACTTTTGCCTTGATAAAAAGGCATGTGTTGTCCTCTAAAAAAATCCAGAGGAACTTTTTGTCAGAAGCATGGCAATGACACTCTTTCTTGTGACACGGTTAAAAAAATTATTAAGAATTATAGATAAGTTTAATTAATGGAAATAAATATTTTTTAATTAGTAGTATCTTAATAAATAAAAATGTATAAAGAAAATTGTAACCATCTGTTTTAAATAGAACTTTGTCAAATCTTTACCTAATAAATTGCTTGTTGGGAAAACCTAAGGTAATGATATTTTGACTACAAAAGAGTATATTTCTTATTTTTAAAATTTTTTATAAATAACAATGTATCTGTAAATTATCATTAAAAAACATGATACAGTGGTGGAAAATTGGCGCAGAGGAGGAGCCTATTGACACCACTAAATTTTAGTAGTGTTTTTCGCGTTATCTAATGACAGAAATTGTGCGTTTTTATTAAGGTGCAGAATACTATAAAACTTTAGTGGTGTCAATAGGCTCCTCCTCTGCGCCAATTTTCCACCAGTGCATGATAGTTAAAATGCAATAATTAAAATTATGATATTTAACTATTTCTCTGTGCAAATGTGTAAGGACAGTAAAACATGAGACTTTTTTTGAAAATCACCCAGGTATGAAAATTTGCGAAAAACATATTTTATTCCCCACTACAATGGTATATTTTATTTACCAATTATTGATAAAATATGTTTTAATGTTTTAATGTTTTAAAGATAGCAAACATTGAATTGTAGTTCCATATAAAAGGGGGGTGGGATTCAAAAGATAAATATATTTTATGTAAGAAATACTTTTACCTTATAAAATAGCTACAATAAAAATGACACCAGATTATTTCACTAATTAATGTTATGCATTTATATCTTGCAAAATTTATAAATTCTGTTAATAAAATATTTGAGATCCCTAGTTTTGTAAAAAAAATATTTAAAAGATTAGTTTTAAAACATATTGCCCATTTTTTCCACTTATATCAATAAATATAACAAGAGATTATATCATTTTAGCATGCAGAAATATATAAAACTTTAAGATTATTTATTAATTGCTTTAAAGCTCAAACAGGATACTTTAAATTTCAGAACGGGTTCCAAACAGTTTTCTAAAAATGAAAGTGTCCGAATATATTTTTTTAAAAAAAGACAACCAAACCCGAAAAAGTACAAAAGCACAACATTAGATATTGATCTCAAATATCCCACAAAAAAAAAAAAAAAAAAAAAAAAAAAAAACAAATTAAAGTAACAAAATGCGAGCGAGATATTTGTAAAGAACGCTCCCATGGGTTTAATATTACCCTGCGAATGTCTTCGTGTGGCTAATTTAGTCCCATAATTCATATAGCTGTGACTTTAAACGCCTCAATACGACAACTACCGTAAAATCTTTGAAAATAAAATCTGTATATACGGAATTCGGTCTTTAAAGAAAAGTATATATTTTTTCAAGAGAAAGAATATGAACAATTATACCTGCTAAGATAGAAACCTGTTTAAAACGGAATATGTTTCGGTTCCTTTCGGTACGGTTTTTAAGATTTTAATGAATCAATATTTGGCAAAGCTGATTACGTAGTTCAGCATTACGTATTTAATGCTTACACACTTAAAATTTTCAATATCCGGCTATTAGAGATTTATTAAAATTCCCGTGGTAAATTTTCTTTTTAAAAGAGAGGGTGCCAAAATCCATGTTTGTGACGGGTGCAAAAAAGTCTAGTTTTAGCCTGAAACACATAATTTACTACTACTAATATATAGAAGTTGACATACACGATTAAATCCGTGGGAAATATTTGAATAATCGGGGCAGAACTGTGTTTTTCACGGTTTTTAAGAAAATTGAAAAAATTGTCCTATTTTTAAAATGGCGTACTGCTCTTGCTATTGAGTGTATAAAAAAGTTGTACATATGAAAGTTGTAGAGAATTTTATCTTCTTTAATATTGTAACTGACAAATAACATGCTACGGCAACGGATCTCGAGATATTTCGAAAAAACCAAAAAAGGTCCCAAACTGTTCTTGTTTTTTAGCCACAGAAAATTTAGTCTTGAGAAATTTTGTTAGAAAACTTGGTTTTTCCATGTTGGCATCATTATAAACAATTCAGAAAAAAAATCTTCTACCCGACCTTTTGCAAGGTAACCCCCTTTTTTTTGGTACATTTCCCCTGGACTAATACTTTAAGTATAGAAGAAAAAATTTAAATCATAAATCATGTAGAATCGGGTGAGAGTATGACAAAATAAGCTCAAGAATACGACATTGGTGTAGCAGTGGTTAGTGTCATGAAGGGAGATGCTGCAAAAATGAAAAAAAAAATATGTTGAAAGCAGCAGAATGACTTTGATACTGGTGTACCAATACTATAAAAAAAAACTTCATGATAGAGCTGGAAAGCAAAGGCAATCGAAACTTCAACAAACAAAACTTTGTTTCAAAACCTTGTGAAATATATAAAAGGTACTTAATTTGAAAATTAAAATTCAGATAGTTTATTCTTGTTTCTATTTTGCTATTGATTTACTTTTATTAAGCATTTGTTACCATAATAAGAAATAACGTACATATTTGCCCTTAATTTTAAAATTAAAGCATTCTCGATTGTCCGAAAATTTCGATTTTCCGAAAGCTGGTCGGTTTCAATTACTTCGGATAATAGAGGTTCTACTGTAACTTACGTTTACATGGCTGACTTCATGAAACGAGAGCGTCCGATATAGACATTCTGTAATACACAAATTGTCATCACACAATTAGGAGAAAAAGAGCACATGAAAAATAAATGATATCATTATAAGCTAAATTATCTGTTACCCTTTAGCGAATTAGGAGAATTTTGAATTTCTTGGCAGGGCAATCAGAATAGCAGTCCTAAAAACTGAGCCAGAAAGTATTCGAACGCCAATTTGTACGTTAGGAGAAAAGTTTTGGGAACATTAAGTGAAAGACCATACAGATCATTTCGTTTACAGATCGTTGCAGTTCGTTTACGGTCAGGTTACGGTTAGTGTTATATTACAGTTAGGTTAGGGTTAGGTTACATTAAGGTTATATTTAAGTTACAGTTATGTTACGATAATTTTCCAGTTAGGTTGCGGTTAGGTTGCAATTAGGTTACGGTTTAGGTTATGGTTACGTTACAATTAGGTTACATTTAGTTTTTTGACATAGGATAAACATTACGGATGCTTTGATTAAAAAAATATACTTTACACTATAGCTCTTAAATTTTAATACTATATACCTTTTAGCTAATGATCGAGTATAGACTTGATTCACGTATAGTCGGATTTAAGGTGATATAATTAGTTTGAAAATTTAAAAAATTCACTCTGATTTCCGATGTGAATAAAATAGTTACGTGTATAACAGTGATTTTTACAGTTATATATCAATATTTAACACGAAAATTACGCAGTCGTGCTTTCGGAAGCATAGCCCCCACCCACCTCGTTTCCATTGCAGTTGTTTGAAGCCTTTTTACAGCTAAATATCTGTTTTTTTGTACCGACTTTTCACACAGTCAGCGGGCACGCATTTCAGCAAAATCTTGTTAAATATATAAAATCATACAAATTTCAGGTTTATTTAAGATTATTGTCACGGGCACGAACAACGCCAAGCGGTTCAGCAAGTAATATTATAAATACTTCATATATTGTGCAAACGCTTAAAACAATTTCCAGGTACAATATAATGTTTACCAAACCTGTGTGAAAAATTCTTGAAAAAAAATTATATTTGACACTAAAATGACTTGTAAGAAGTGTTTCTTTTCAATCCCCCCCCCCCACATCATGTCATTTAATAAGCATGGACCGAGTCTGACCCAAAGAGGTACGCGGAACTGCTTTCGGCCGACTCTTACTGCGGCGAGCCCGGCACCGCAGGATGTATAATACAGGTTGTCCAAAAAATGTCCCAGTCATAAATTTCAATAGTACCAACTGTAGCGTTGTAGAGTCTTGGTTCAAGGTCACAAATAAAGAGTAACTCAGAGAGTTTTAGATAAGTACATGCACGAGTACTGCTTTGTTATTTACTTGCTAGCGGTGCATCATACACAAATGGCGACTCCTGAGCGTAAAGCGTTATTGCTGTGCTGAATATTTAAAAGCGTACTCTACCGGCGATTTTTACCTTTGGGCTTTACAAAAGATCGTGTCTATGTTCCGCTGCTACCTAATGATTTGCCAGAGTTGAGACACAAAATTGAAGAGCCTATTGCTTTCATGACTCCCGACTTGTTAACAAAAGAGTGGGGAAAATTGGATTTTAGGTTGGATGTATGCCGTATAACTAAAGGTGTACATATTGAACATATATAAGAGAAACTAGGTTAGGTTGCCTTAGATTTGATACATCATTTGTTGTAAATCGCCTAAATTGAACTGGTATAATACACCATCGAATCTGGGACATTTGGATACTCTGTACTTTAAATGCAAATTTCTGTTCATAAAAATATATACATTAATAAAAATAAATATATCGTGCTGTGCATTAAAAAAGTCATACCGCCAGGAAACAAGAGCTTTAAAAAAACATATTTATAAAGCCTATTTATTTTGAGAGAAATACGCTATTCAAAGAAATTAGTCAGTTAATCTTAAATCCTTACCGGCGCGGTGTCCTTAAAAAAGGACACATAATTTTAATTCCAAAACTGACAAACGGCACCAAGAATATTTAAGTAAAATTTTCCTATTATAATGTACATGAAAATAAGAAAGTTCGTATTTACTAATAAATCCGTTTATAAATTGCGGTGTCAGTCCATTATTTCATCAGTTTATAAACAGAATTACTCCGCGCCGGTAATGGTTAACCTCCCACCTTGTCTCCCTCTAGAGAAAAAAGAATTTTCAATAAAATGTTGTCTTCATTATTCCACAAAAGCATGTTTCTTAAGATCTTCTTAAGATATACCGCATACCATAGAGCTGCAAATAATGCATTGTGAAATTTTAATTGAATGTATAAAAAAGTATATATAATACGATATTCAGAAAACATATACTTGACAGATGCAAATTCATTATCACCTCAACAAGAAATTCGAACACGCAACAAAAATTAAACGTCACCCTAGATTTTTCGTTGGTCGAAATTTACGTCACCTGTTATTAGAAATTATTTGTCTTTTAGCGAAACGTTATCTAACTTATTATGTTCTTTTATTTTTTTAAGAGCAACTTTAGACGAACGAAGTCGAATGTAATTACAATGTAGAATGATAATTGAGATAATTAGTTAAATTATTTTGACGCTGATATATAGAAAAATATTTTTGAATTAATTTTTAAAGCTCAGGGTTATCCGCTTATGACTAAATACCTAATTTGATGGGATTATTTTAAATGTGTAACTTTTGCGATAGCCTTTGTATGCAAGGAAAAATAAAAATAAGAATAGTTTAAAAAAATACACTTATTTAAAGGGTTCGTACACTTCAAAAGGGATGAGAGCTCTCCGAACCAAATGGTTGATTTTCACCACTAAAATTTAATAGTATTCTTTGCTTTCTTCAATTTCAGAAATTCTGTCGTTAAATGCCCAAAGCGATATAAATAAGCGTCCTATCTTAAATGGAAGAAGTAACCGCAACAGTAAAAGCGAGGTCACACAAATCAAGGTCACGCGCCACGTAGCGGATGGAGTGTGAACTACAGGTAAATACATAACTGTTTTTTTTACTCACACCACTAAAATTATAAAGTTTCTTTCAGCTTAATTAAAAAATGAAATCGATTTGACAAGGTGAAGAAAACCTCGTTCTTTCAACTGCATATGGGTGTTCCTCTTGCTACGCCATTATTTTGCAATAAATGTGGCAAAATAAAATTCACTTCCATGAGATGCTAAAGATTTAGAAAATATGCACCGCCCTAAAAGCACGCGTACGTGGATTATCGCTCCGTCAGCTAGATGGCGCAAGTGTGTTAATTTACGCCCGATTCCAGCATTAAGTTTGCACGCTTACTTATATCGCTTTGTTAAATACCGCTAGAAATACTTTTAAAAATTAGCGGCAACATTCGGTCATTTGGATCGGAGTGCTCTCATCCCTGCTTCAAGGACTTTTAAGCAACTATTACCAGAATTTTTGTAAAGTAATATTTGCCTTATTTGATGAAAATAAATTCTATCTTCAGCTATCCAGACAAATACTTTAAGAAATTTTTTGTAAATAAAACACCTAAAATCCCCTGAATCGTTTGATTTATACGAACCCGTTTTTATAAACCTTCAATGGTCATTCAGAAAATATCGCAAATGTTTTGACTGAAATTCATTTTTCCCCAAAAATGCCGGTTACAACACATTAATTTTGAAATGAACTCGATTATGAAAAGTTCATGGATTTTTTAGGCTTAGTACAAAGATCAAACAAATGAATTTATCAAAAAATATATAATTTTTGCTGTATTAATTTTTAAGAAAGGGAACAGAAAAAAAAAGAAACACTATTTAAGCTATCTTTTTCAGAATTTCTAAATTCATTTCTCAAGGTATAATCGTTAATAAATCTATCTTTAACCATTATTTGACAAAAGCGTATTTAAAAAAAATATATATATTACTCTCTTCACAATGTTTCATTGTTGCAGTTTCACAGCTCTTTGGCTTATTTTAGCGAGCATTTATTGGTGCATAATTGTATCCATTGATTTTTAATACAGAGAATATTGGACGATTATTACACTTGGTGGGAAAATCGGAAATTGTCTTAAAAATTAGTGTGTTAATTAACAATTAAGTTGTAAAAATATTAAAATGTTTTATCGTGATCGGAAACACACCTTTGTACAAAACTTTTATGACTCTAGCACTTCAGAAAGTGGTTTAACCCCTTGGGGACGAGCGACACGAATACGTGCCGCGAGAAGCGCTTAGAATCCTTGTTTTTCCTCACCAGTAAAATTTTACTGTAAAATTTGCCTTAATCAAGCAGCGCATTTTCTCGATTCAAGAAGACACAAATTTCTGTTTTTAAAAAACGGTGACAAAAGATTAAAAATTTCGTAAAAGGCTCCCGTCCCGAAGGGGTTAACCCTTTCCGGTGCAGACAAATTCTATTCGCAAAATGAGAAAATATTGACTGACACCGGAAATTGCAAACGATTTCTTTTAGAAAATAAAAACTCCTTAAATTAAGCTTTCGCTGTAAAATCAAAATTTTGTTAAATATTCTTGGTGCCATTTGCAAGGTTGGAATTAAAATTAGGTGTGTTCAGACTGGACACACTGCGCCGGAAAGGGTTAAAAGTCACTTGCAAAATTCTATCTTTACATTCAGAATCCAAGTTTAGTTAAATAAAAGAGTGTAATTGAAAAATTCTTTAGAATTGGTACACTTTACCTTTCGTGTACTTTTCACAATGATGCGATGAAAGTAAGTTAGCTGTTAGTCCTATCTCCTTGTTTACCCCTTAACGTACACTATAACCGTACACTATACGAGCAGGAAGTGCTTGCTTGTCTGTCTATATATAAAATCTCGTTTATAAAATCTGTACACAAATAATTATAAATTGCAATATTCGCTTTATTTAACCCTTTCAAGGGCAAAGCATTTCTGCTCCAAAAGTATTCAAATAATTAATTCACACAGCAATTTAAGAACAAATTTATTTGAAAATAATCAAAAGCACTTTTTCGCATATATTATGAGATCGAAATTGTAGTTAAAATTTACTGGTGCCATTTGGCATTTTAGGCAGTAAAATTAACCGTTTGCAGACTGCAAACGGCGCCCCTGAAAGGGTTATTAGCAGACATATTATAAGCCAAATGCTTTAGTACGGGAAAAGTGACGTATGGTCCCTACTTTTAATTTATTGTTTTTAACCTTCCTACCCTGAATGGGTCTAATCGACACAGTTCTATAATTCATTTCATTCGATTCGAACCAGAAATTTTCCCTTAAAGTAAGATAAATAGAAAGCACCAAAAACTAATACAAATAAATTCATTAAAGTGTTTTTAAAGAAATTACTGGTGTGAAATGTTTTTATTAAGGTTGAGTAGAATTTAAACAGGGTAGGAAGGTTAAAAAATGAACCTCTTAACCCCTTGAGGAGCGGTGGGATAAAATATATCCCACCTAATTGAAACAAGATTCTCACCAGAAATTTTTATTAAATTTTATATTTTTAACTTTGGAGGAAAATCGTTGAATAATTGCTTTTCCTTATTTAAAAGTAAAAGTTTTCGATTATTCTGGTTAGAATTCAATATTTAGAGTCATTTTTGCTTGCCCCTCAAGGGGTTAAAACCCCTTAATGCGGAGGATATATTATATCCAACCTACTTTTAATCAAGATTCGCAGCGGAAACTTTTAAATAAATTTTATTTTTATAACTTTGGTGGAAAAAATTTGTAAAATTGCTTTTCCTTATTTTGAAATCAAAATTTTCGATGATTCCGGTGTAAAATCAACATTGGGGCGGTCCATAAATGATGTCACACTTTTTTTCAATATTTTTGACTCCCTCCCCCCTTTGTCACAAAGTGCCACACTTCGCCATAACCCCTCCCCCCTTTGTCAAAAAGTGTCACACTTTTCCATAACCCCTCCCCCCATTGTCACATGTCACGCTATATTACATAAATACATACTTGCAGATTAGAAACAAAGCACTACGTTATAGATCATATTTCAAACTTTTTTTCTAAACTTTAACTATGTGTTTTAACGACATTTGTGAGCATAACAATAAAAATGATTCATGTACTTATTTTGTATGAAATAAGATTAAGGTTTATAACAAAAACATAATTAATATATAATATTAACCCTAGATCTACCGGGAATTTTATTCAAGTTTTAATAAAACGTTCTGCAGCAGAATTTTTATTTAAAACTATTTAACTTATTTATTTACCTTATTTTTGTCTGGTTTATATACTTAGTTTATTTTAAAGAAATTTCTGGTTTGAATGAATATTTTGTATGTACCTGTTGGGTCCAATGGACCCGTCTGGTAGACGGAGGGTTAATGAAATATTAATACGAGAGAGCAGTTGAAAACGGTCGTATTTTGGAATTTGAAATGAAATTTAATATATTTGGCTTTAAGTCTACTTTATAAACCCAAAATACTTTAATTTCAAAATAACTTCAAAATTTAATCTGCTGATTTTTAATGCTTTTATTTTAACCAAAATGTGTGATGTCACATTTCTTCTTACCCCACCACCTTGTCACAAACTGTCACAATTTCACGAACTACCCCCCCCCCCCCTCCAAGCGTGACATCATTTGTGGAAGACCCCATTACAGAACGCAATCACTTACCCCTCAAAATGTTAATGTGTTAATAATTCAGGGTTGCCAGATTGACACCCATTTTAATTCCAAAATGTCAACTTCGCACAGGAACTTACCGATGAATTTTGTTACTTTACCTAACAAAGAGAAGTCGTCATTAAATAAATTGAAAAATACTGTTCGTATTTTCTGGTATGAATCCAAAATTTCTGGCTAAAAATGGAGGCACGTAGATTCTTATAATCAATTGACAGTACGTGGCTATAATATTTTATTTTGATAGGTACCTGGACACATGGGTATTCCTGGAAATGAGAAAGCAGATGAGGCGGCAAAACGTGCTTTTAATCCATTACACCATAAAATTTTATTCTCAGACGTTAATCAGCTTATAAATCATTTTATTCAGAATAAATTGAAAGAAAGTTGGGATTTAGAATACAATAAGAAAATGCATCATATTAACCTCTTAACGGCCGCATTAAATTACGGTTTAAAAATTGAAATGGCTTACTGGCACCACTCTTTTGAAAAAGAAATATTCGCCTTATTTAATGACAGGTAATATGATACCATAATAAAGCCAATTACACTATTTTATAAAACTAGTGGGAATCAAACAATCTGAATAAAAGACACAACCCGTGAATATCATGGAAGCGAGAATTAAGGGATTAAACCAACAAAAATAACCTGTCTTCCGAGTTATCCAAGAAACCCTGATGCTTTTCTGACTCGTCTGACAATTGCACATTCAAGAATTACCCACAAACTTATTTTACTTTCTGCAGGATGCACCCATGTGTACTCACGGTCCTTTGATATTCTGACTAATCACCATTTAGATTGGATACCCTATCCAGATTGCTTTTCTGATTGATTCTTCTGGGGTTTTTTTTCTTTATAATATACTGACATTGCTTTATTGTCACGTTCCGGTGTTTTTAGTCTTTTTTTGTAGCAGCATAAGGGGTTTTGTGCCATAAAACCCCATACAACCAACATGAAAATAGAGGCCAAACTGGCAATCCTGTAATCCCTTTGTATTTATGCATTCCTTTTTTATTTCAAAAAGCTGTAATTTCCGTGTTCTTTTAAATAATGTGAATTTAACCTTTTTACCTTTTTTCTTGTCATAAAAAAATTATTGATTCATAAGAGTTTCGACTTCTGATTTTTTTTATGGATTCGCACGTTGATATTTGGAATAATTTTTTTTTGGCGATAACGTTCAAAAAATTTTGTCTCACCAGACATTCGTGCAGAAAATTGTCGATACGAATTAACCCCTTGAGGGGCGCTGGTAATTTTATAATACCACTTAATTTTAATTCCCAGGTGACACATTAGCACCAGAATTTTAGTAAAAAAAAAAAAAAAAAAAAAAATCGGTTTCTCATATATGTGAAATATAGCCTTTTTTTTATATTTAGAAATAAATTTGTTTTCCAATTCCTGCGTCACTCATTAATTTCAACAATTTAGCAATGAAATTGCTTTGCCCCTGAAAAGGTTAAAAATTGGATCAAAATTAATTATTAATTTTCTCATATTAAAATCTCTTGGTGCACAGACTACGTTATTCCTCATTACGACGTCTTGTGGTTATCATGTCGCTGAATATCTGTTTAGAATTCCATATTTGTTGTGCAAACCCAACCAATGGTATAAAAATCAACAAAAGCCACAATTCTTATTCTTTAAAAAAATAATCGTATAATTATATATTGCAGAAGCACATGAGTTGTGTTTATCAATAATTTTGAAAAAAAGGGCTTCAAACGACAGAACGAAGAGAAATAGAGAAACGAAAGAAAATAGATACCCGACAGATCTTGTCTTTTATGTCGTTATCACTGACACACCAAGGCTTATGAATCAGATTATTTCTCTTTACATACCACCAGTAACAATTCAATTTCATTTCCAAATTATTTTTAGGGGATTCTAGAACGCTTATACCCCTTGGGTACATGGGTACATTTGACGAATGGGATTCGTTATGCATTTGGACACTGGCGTCTATTTTTACCCGACTGAAAAAAAGGGCTATGTGATTCACGCGTATCTGTGTATGTGGATTTCTTTATACTCTCAAAACATCCCAACGGCTGGATGGATTTTAATACATGAGGTTTCCATCAATTCGTCTTAACGGCCTGATGGTTATAGGCTAGGTTTTGTTTTTATAAATTCAAAATGGCGGAAGTAAAAAACAAAATGGCGGTAGTGGCGAAAAAAAAAATTACGCGCCCTATTAAGTGGCATATCATTGGATAGGTCTTTCAAAATGAAGACGATGTTTCATTGACTATTTTATAGTCAGAAGCTCCGTTAAAATATTATACAACCTGTAAGTTGTGTATGTAGGATCTCTGGCTTTGCTGCAACTCTAACCATCATAGACATCGATAGACCTCATCAAAACAGTGTTTATAGATAGGAACTAACAATTAAACACAACTTAAAAGTCATCAATAAAAGTAAATAAAAAATAGGTAAGTAATATAAACAAGTAATAGAATTTAAAAAAAATTAAGTCAATTCCTACTTAGGTCAATAAGAGAAATTTTTTTTCTCCCTTTCTTCTTTTCTCTTGAGTGGCGCTTAAATACGCCTTGATGAAGAAGAGGGCTCTCTTGGTCTTAAAATACCTTGATCAAGAAGAAGTCTCTCTCGATTATTGAAAATTAATTAATTTAATTTAATTTAATTAATTAATTAATATTTGAAAAAACTAGATTAACACAAGTGTCATCCACTACAAGTTTAAAAAAAAAATTATTTTTGCTTGATTGGATGAATAATAAGTATTTTTTTTTAACGATTCAAAATTTGAACAAGATATATATAGCGAAAGTGTGAGCTAACAGTAGGGAATGAAAAAATAGTTTCGCATTGATGAGAAATAATTAATTAATTCGCTTTTTACGCCGTCGGGTTTTTTGATTTTTTAAATTTAATTGTTTATTTTAAGTTCTATTCATGGCACAATTTAAAGAAAAAAAATTGTACTACATTTTTTTTTTTTTGCACATGTTCTCAAAGTAAACGTGAAAGATTTTTGCTTTGAGAAAGTGGCGTGAGATGTATATAGAAAAAAAGCCAGTGCAGCCCTGAAAAAAAATATCTACCAAACGGGTTCAGAAATTTAGAACCCACTCCGACAACTGGTGCACAAATTGAACCCGAGAACGTTTCAGGACCTGTCTCGGGCCTTATAAATGAAGTTTACCATCACATTATCGGGATGTGAGACTGTTCCGTAAAAGCAGAGAACCAAATATTAACATATTGCTGACAGGGAATTTTTATCATATATGAATTTTAAAACAGTAGAAGCTCCTCCCTGTTCTGAAAGTCTTTTGTAAACTGGTGTTCTATCTGGTGTCTATCTGAGTCTAAACCGGTGGTTTATAAAGCTTATGCATCGGTAAATATCTTTCAATGTACGAATTTAATATAAAATGTCTTACAATCTATAAAAAAATATGGACAACATGATATAAATGCATTTTCTGTAAGGTATAAGCCGCGCCCTTTGTCAATGATGTTTTTTGAATGAAAACAATAATTCTCGTGTCCCGTCGTGAATGTGTTAAGAGTAGATTTTAATTAGAAGTAATTTATGGGAAATCCCTTTTTAAATTTTAACAAATCTGATAAGGGCGATTCTTTTTGCAAGTGATTCTTTTAAATATATTTGTAACTATTTGTTCGGGAGTGAATAGACACATTATACAGCTTTTCTCACAGTAATATTTATATCATATGAAAAAATTGAAATATTTGATTCAGCACACATAAAAAATGTTTTGCAGAAGATTCTTATATTTAGTATTTCAGTTCCTTTTTTGTCTATTGTTTAAATTTTTACGGCTAGATACAGTGACGTAACCAGAGAGTTCCAATTCTACGGCTACAATTAAATTCATATTTTTCTGTCTTGATTAACCCTTTGAGGGGCAAGCAATTGTGTTTTTGCAATGTCGAATTCACACCGGAATCTGCAAAAAGATATTTTGTAAAATAAGGAAAAGCAATTTTACGTTTTATTCCGCCAATATTAGAAAAGCAAAATTTAATAAAATTTTTCTGGTGCAAATCTTCATTAATCGTAGGTGGGATAAAATATATCCCACCGCCCCTCAAGGGGTTAATCTTTGAAATTTCTGCGATTATATAAGGGAATACATATTTCTTTAACAAATTCACACCGGTGCGGTGGGTCACACTCGACTGTCTCAGAGCTGCCAAGTCTCCGGCTTTTTGGATACAAGTATTTTAATACAGAAAATGTTGTTTTATTTAGTTAGAACAATTGGGCGATTTAAAAGAACACCATTTTCTCTAAAATAATAGTGGTGTGCAAAAATCCGGAGACTTGACAACTCTGAGACAGTCGAGTGTGACCCACCGCGCCGGCGTGAACGTGTTAAAATAGTGGCAACCAGAGCATTGGGATCTTCATGCTGTCTACGCCACTTGCTAGATGGCATAGCTTCCAACTTTTACGCTTTTTTTCCTACCACTATATTTGAACAGAGAAAATATCTTATTTGATCGTCGAAAACCGATGATTAAATAAGACAAATTTCTTCGTTCTAGGAAAAAAGCGTAAAAGTCTGGCAACTGTGCTAGATAGAAACAAAATGTATGTATGACTATGTTATTCTTTCACATGTTAGAGTTGAAACGAAATAAATAAACGGTGGTTCTGTCTGTGTTACTCATGTGCGCAATAGCCTCATGTCATTACCAACGTACTGAGCTGCTCGTGTTACTTATGTACACAATATCCCCACGTCATTACCAGCGTACTAAGCTGCCTGTGTTACTCATGTACACAATATCCTCATGCCATTAACAGCTTACTGAGAGTATAGTATAGATTGATTCGTTAAACTGTAGTAAAGTAGATATAGTCGTTGAGCCAAGGGCTCGTGTGGTTTCATGTCAGCGGACTTGGTAAACTATATATTTTTCGATTCACCACAACAACAGCACCTCATTTATCTATGATACTTTCGAAATCAGGGTAGCTTATGGGCGCCATATTGGAAAATGGCCACCGTCGTTGAGTCAGGGGTTCGAGTGGTTTCATGTCAGCGGACTTGGTAAACCATACATTTTTGAATTCACCACAACAACAGCATGTCATTTATCCATGATACATTCAAAACCGGGGTAGCTTATGGGCGCCATATTGGAAAATGGCGGCCGTTGTTGAAGCAGGGGCTCGTGTGATTTCATGTCAGTGGACTTGGTAGACCCCACATTTTTGGATTCACCACAACATCGGAATGACATTTATCCATGATACATTTAAAAACAGACTAGCTAATGAACGCCACATTGGAAAATGGCCGCCGATAAACAGGGTGATTGGAAGATTTTCTTGGTTTTGCATACTATTAAATTAATTGGGCGATTGAAGAGACAATAAGTAAAGACATGCAGGGGTCAAAAGATACAGCGAAGTTGAGTCAAAGACCTGCCACAGTCGAGAGATATTTTTTATATCAGGGCAGCATTTCTTAACATGATTCGTGAAAGAAACGAAATTAGTTCTACATCCAGATCTGTCTTTGAACAGGATCCAGAATAACGAACGTGATATCTCATATTTACAGACCATGATTACTAATGAATGGATAAATCTAGACATGGTAATAGAATCAACTAATCTAGAAATTGTCGAAGACATGGTCAAAGCGCACGAGATCAAACTTTCAAGAGAGAATATGTATCTGAAGACTCAAAGCCAGACGGATTTTTCAAACCTCCAAAGATAAAGAAGCTAAAGACATTTTCTGACTTTAAGAAGAAACAGAGCGTAAAATTTAATAAATCAGAGTTTGTTGCCTAGGCAGAAAGAAATGTGTTTTCTCAGATGACAATCATTGCAGAGCAAAGAAATTTCGATATGAGAACTGTCTTTTCCTACCACCTAGGGCCTCTTCCATACACCTTAGCAACACTTTATGGCAGGGCCTGATTACTAACGGGGCAAACTTACACCAATAAATTTTAAAAGAAAAGCTCGCCTTATCTAAACGCCGTATTCATGTAAAATTTCTGCCATGAATGAGGCAAAATTTTCTGTTTATTTTTAGTGGTAGGAATTTGCCCCGTGATTAATCAGGCTCATCTTGATGGTTTAATGCAAAAAACTGAAAAATCAAACTGATGGATGTTATGACAAAATTGCGACTGCTGAAAGAATGCAAATAATAATGTTGTTAATGTCATTGACGGAATGTGCTTTGTTCAAAGCTACCGTAGGAACTACAATAATTTGGATAACTAGCAAAGAATCTGTTTTCTAAAATAATACAAGATTATACATCCTCTCAGAGAATAGATGTTGTATTTGATACATACAGGCAGGTGTGAATAAAAAGAAATGAACAAAAAATATGAACTGTTGGTAATGCTATAAAAGCTATATACTCCTGGACACCCAGTACGAAAATAGAAGCAGTTTCTATCTGAAGAGGAGAACAAGAAAGAACTTATATTTTTCATTTCTCAAGAATGGCAAAATGAACATTATATAAAATAGTTGAATACACGAATGATGTACGTTATCTACAGAGAAAAATGCTATAAATTCACGAAATAACTAGTTGAAGAATACACTAAATTGACCTGCTTCCAAGAAGAGGTTATACGCGACTTCTATTTCGCGCACACCATGCTTTAGCGTCTGGATTTAGAAATATTATTATTATCTCTATAGATCCTGATGTGGCAGTTATCACACTGTTTTCTTTAGAAAACGATTTGAAAAACTAGAAAGGGTTAATATTTGTAAAATGTAAATCCAATGACGGGATAAAGTAAAGTACTATAACTTGAGCGAGATTGTAATGCATTACTTGAAATGCATTCACTGTCGGGTGCGATACAGTAAGTGTTTTTGCAGGCAATGGAAAATTATGATTCAGAACACTGAATTTCTAAATGCGCTTAAGGCGCTTGATACTGAAGCTGATATATCAGAGGAAACAAAGAAACAGCTTGAGACGTAAGTTTGCCATCTCTATTATGGAAAGCACAAATACTCAGACATCAATGAATTGTGCTATATTCTAGTATATATTTTTTCTGTAAAAAAGGAGTATGTGGAGTCGCATCGCCTTCTGCCATGTAGTAATACACTCTACCTATAGGTAATGCGAGCTAATTACCACGGTCTTGTTTGGATGAAGTGCCTACAGGCTGATCCTGATCTTCCATCCCCAGATAAATATGGTTGGATTTTTGGAACATATAGTGAAGCAAAAGGCTATCTAGAAGTTCAGTGGAATGGCAGTCCTCCTGCTCCTGAAGCTATTTTGGAACTGATGTCATATTCTTGTTCAACAACCTGCGTCTCACCATCATATGCGTGTCTTTTGAATAATCTCAGATATACAAGCATATGCAGAACATAGAACTGTTCTATGACGATGGAAGTTATTTGGACAAAGGAATGTCAACCGATGATGATGATAGCAGTGAAGAAGACTAAGATTTCTGTTATTTATTAACCCGTTCGGGACCAGCAGCTTTTAAATGAATTTTATTCGGTTGACACCACTTTTTATCAAATAATTAAATTTAGCTTAGCAATCAAAAAAATATCTTAATTAAATATGGAAAATTTTACTTTTCTTTTTTAGTGGTATCAAAAACAAGCGATGACAACACGTTTCCGAAGGTGCATATATGCACCCGTGGTCCCGAAGGGCTTAATTCTCAACAGACTAAGTACAATAGTTTCACCAGTATTAATTTTTTTCTTGAATTGCTGTGTCTTACCACATGAATATAATATGCATTAAAATGCAAAACAAGATGTTTATTCCATTGAAAATGTTAATAAACATAAAGTTAAATGTAAAGTTATGCATCATATTAAAATAAAATCTTAAGAAATCTATAACTTGTATAACGTTTTATGTTTAACAATATTTGTTCTTTCCATTTTTTCAATTGAAATCGCTTTAATTATGTGATACTGGCAAAAATTCATATGTATCTATGTGCGATAGATGGCGCTCATCTTTTCAATGTGGCATCTATAAGCTACCACAAATTTCATAGTATCATCATAAAATAAACTCCTTGGACCATTGTGAATCCAAAAAGGTATGTATCATCAAGTCCTCAGAGATGAAACCAAATCACTAATTTTGGCTTCTGGCCAGGGCTCGCAGCGTTCCTAAAATTTTCGCACTTTGCTACCACAAAATTAAAACGATAATCTTTGTTGTATAGTTCTATAATAGATGTTAAAGGAATCTACCACGAAGAATTCTTATTTAAAATACTGGTAGCAAAGTGCGAAAATTTTAGGAACGGTGCTAGCCCTGCTTCTGGCTCAACGACTAATACAAGAACTGGGAAAAAAAAAAGGAAATTAATATTAACTTTTTGTATCACTGCTAGTGTTCCAGATCTAGTGATCTTTTTGTTAGGACATTACGAATTTTCAACATAAAGTTTAATTAGGTATTCTTGTTTTTCTAATGCACAATAAATCTGCGCACAAAATAATTAAAAATAACTACTAAAATTTTTCTGGTGTGAATTTAGAATCTTTGAATAAAAAAAAACCAGCTAGATATGGCAACACTTACCACCGCGTTGCATATGTGCGACATAAACAAAAGTCAAGTTTACTTGAATGATGGACTTCCCCTTGGGGACGAGCGGCACGTATACGTGCCGCATGAAGCGCTCAGAATCCTTGTTTTTCCTCACCAGTAAAATTTTACTGTAAAATTTGCCTTATTTAATCAGCGCATTTTCTCGATTCAAGAACACCCAAATTTCTGTTTTTAAGAAACGGTGACAAAATATTAAAAATTTCGTAAAAGGCTCCCGTCCCGAAGGGGTTAAAAAACGATTTTATTTATTGATGATATCTTCCAACGCATCAGTCAATGTAAATTGCTCATAGTATTTTCAATATACGGCAATATTGAATTAATTTTTTATGGCAGAGCTTTATGTATAATTTGAGAAGTTTCACATCATTACTGCTAAAATAAAATTCGTATTTATTTTTCATTAAAAAGGCTGGAGATGTAAAAATATCGACTTTTTACAAAAGTAAGTTCGTACAATTTCCATATTTGTTGTAAAAAAATTATAATATTCATGAGAAGTATGTAATTTTCTGTTTAATGCAGATGTGTAAAAAGAACATTTTATTCAATATATATATTTTTTTACATTTTAAATTTTATTTTTAAAATGTTTAAAATGATGTATTATAATATCTGAGTTAATATTTTTCAAATCGGAGTTTTTGAGTCACAAACGGTTAAGGACGAAGTAGAATTTTCTATTACAAGCTGTTTGAATCTAAAAACTAAGTGAGTACCGTGAAAATTTTAATGTGTAAACTATACAATTTATTTAAATGCATTATAAAACAGTTCATTTGCCGACGAATGGCCATTCACGTAGCAAGGCAGTTGTTGTTAAACATAGCTTTGAGTCAAAGAACCGTTAAAATCAACGATCTGTTATTAATATTCGATTACAGATATCGGCAATGGTAATAATTGGTTAAAACTATTTTTATGATCTTCCAACATTTTTTGGCTTTACTTGTAATTTGTCATATCTGACATAAGTAATTTCAAATTATAAAAATAAACTAGATGTAAACATTAAATTGTAACATTATAAATGTAATATTTCATAAAACGGTTTCGGTTCATGTGGAGCTTTAAATATAGTTATATAAATAAAATATATATATTTAATTATTTTCCACACAAGAATCTAATGTATGTTCTGTATTTTTCACTCTTTTATAAAATTAATATTAATTAATTATAAACCTAAATTATTTATTCACTGTATCCATGTTATCATTAGATCACATGTATTTAATATGAGTAGAAATGCACAAAAGGTATCAATCTGCACTATACTTAACTAAATTTAAATATTTAGTCTTCATTATTCATTACATGTTTACGAGCTATAAGGTTAAAACATATTATTATATTTATTCTTTACGTAAGAATTTTTTTCGTTAACTAAAGCGAACTTTTTTCTACAAAAATCATAGTACAGTAGAACCTCTTTTATCCGAAACTCTTTTAACTGAAACTCTCGGTTAACCAAAATCTATTTTGAAAGATTTTTTTTTTTTACTATCACATTTCTTATGTGCAAAATCCATTTTGAAAGCTTTTTTTTAACTATCATACTATCATATTCCTTCTGTGCAAGCGATCCTTTCCGAACTACGAACACATATAAGTATTTTCGATCCCCTTTCTTAGAGTTCCTTTGAATTAACTTGAGCTTCCGTAAACTGTGGAATGGAGCAAAAAAAACCGAACAAATTGGCAATTCTGAAGCTTTTTAATCTTTTGAAAAAGGTTTGCCATGGCTGGAGAAGCAGAAAGACTGTGATACTGGTGAACTAATAATATTAAAAAAAATCCGTGATAGAACTCTAAAGCAAAGGCAATCGAAGCTGCAACAAACAAAACATTTTTTCAAACCCTTGTGATATATGTAAAATGCACTTAATTTCAAAATTAAAATTCAGGTAATTTATTCTTGTTTTTATTTTGCTATTGCTTTATTTTTATTTAGCACTTCTTACCATAATAAGAAATATTGAATATACTTCACCTTAATCTTAAAATTGAAGCATTCTCGATTATCCGAAAACTTCGATTTTCCGAAAGATGGTCGGTCCCAATTATTTCGGATAACCTAGGTTCTACTGTATTAACCCCTTCGGGACGGGAGCCTAGTACGAAATTTTTAATCTTTTGTCACCGTTTTTTAAAAGCAGAAATTTATGTCTTCTTGAATCGAGAAAATGAGCTGATTAAATAAGGCAAATTTTACAGTAAAATTTTACTGGTGAGGAAAAACAAGGATTCTGAGCGCTTCATGCTCAAAGCGATATAAGTAAGCGTCCTATCTTAAATGGGAGAAGTAACCGCAAGATTAAAAGCGAGGTCACATCAATCAAGGTCAGGCGCCACGTAGCGGATGGAGTGTGAACTACAGGTAGATACCTAACTGTTTTCTTACTCCCACCACTAAAATTGTAAAGTTTTTTTCACCTTGATTAATAACTGCAGTGTTTCTGTTAAGGCGAAGAAAACTTCGTGGTCTCAAGTACATCTCGATGCCCCTCTCGCTACGCCGTTATTTTGCAATAAATGTGGCAAACAAATTTCATTTCCATGAGTGATTAAAAATTTAGGAAATACGCGCCACACTAAATGCCCGTGTATGTGAATTATCACTCCGTTCACAAGATGGCGCAGCTGTGTTAATTTACGCCCGATTCCAGCATTAAGTTTGCACGCTTACCTATATCGCTTTGCTTCATGCTGCACGTATACGTGTCGCTCGTCCTCAAGGGGTTAAAAAAGGGGGAATGTTGGCAACAATGGTTTAGTTGTTGTCTATCTTCTCAATGGAGTTATGACTAAGAGGAGGACACATATACTGTAGAGTCTACCAGTTGCGAGTGAAGTAACTGAGGAAGTTGTCACAAGATGGCGGTTGATTTTTTACATTGAATCAACAATATCTGATAACTGCCGAAGCAAACTTCCACAAATAAGGGTCTATGCATAGATAAATTTATCACTTTAGAGGGAGGGAAGTCTGCCACACGATATCGTAAGATATCGCTAGGGGGAGGGGGGATTTCTCCTTTGATATCGTTATCATTTTTGATCCAACCAAAACTTTCTTCTTTTATTTGTAACTTGGTATTTACATCAAACTAGTATTTTATCTTCTTTTTAGTTTGTTGTCTATTTTTATGAGAATAATCAAAGTTATTATTAAAAATTTTTAATGATTATAAAATTATTTAATTCCAAATTGTAAACCGAACGTTTCGTATTCCTATTTTAGTGTCATATGTGTGTACACATATAATCCGCTGTTCGAGAATCCATATGCGAAGTATGTTGGAAATAGTTCTGTCCCCCTCCCCCCTCTACGTGCGGGTCAAGTGCAAGAAAACATTATTACTGTTGAATGCAATATGTTTCAAAAAACAATTAAATTCTTTTAAAGAATAGCTATTTCTATTAAGTGTTTTTTGATATACAGTTATTTCATATATGAAGTGATATTTTATTGACTTCTCTTCATTTTGAATCAATAAAGTATGCGAAAACTAAATGTAATATATAAATGTAACAATAAATGTATAATAAAGGTATATTTGTATATCACGCCAAACAAAATATTTTTTTTTTTTAAATCAAAAGATTTTTTAGACATTGATAACGAAATCATTACAAAGGCGGGGTGTGGGGGGGTCAAGTGATGATGACGTACGATATCATAAGGGAATGTCCAAAATTACCAAAAAGTTGATAATGTTATATATGTACATCCCAAAATTTGAATTGAAAAAAATTCTCCTTATTTTACCGGCTTCTTCATGCCAAATGTCTTTAATACATATGATAAAAAAATCTATTTTACTGGTGGAAGTTGGCCGGGGTATTACAATATCTTACCCTGACACACACAGGAGATTGTTTAGGTTGTCACAATATGATGGAAATGCAGGCCTGACTATCTCCAGTAAAAGAATATATGTTTTTGCCATAATTATGAGTGCTATTCTGCATTAATAAAGCGTTTAAATAAGGAGACACTTTCTATTCAAATTTACTGTTGGAAGTTTCCTTCGGAAGTAATGAGCCAATACGAAATCATTTAAAGTTGAAGCTTCACCATTTTGAGGATACGTCAATTCCTATTTATTTATCGTTCCATCGTTTTCTCAGTCTTCCATATACGTTTTTTTATTGTTAAATGTTTGCCTTTAGCTACAGTAGCTAGAAGAAATTTATGATAGAGTAATAACATACGCTGAGGGAGCGTGATCATATTAGAAGTATTTATTTAACCCCTTAACTCTCGCTCCCGTGATATTCACGGGTGTGTCTTTTATTCTGATTGTTTGGTTCCCTCCAGTTTTATAAAATAGTGTAATTGGCTTTATTATGGTATCATTTTATCTGTCATTAACACCTTAACGGTCGCATTAAATTGCAGGTTAAAAATTGAAATTGGTTACTGGCACTATTTTTTGAAAAAGAAATATTCACCTTATTTAATTATAGGTATGATGTCATCATAATAAAGCCAATTACACTATTTTTTAAAACTGTTGAGAATCAAACAATCTGAATAAAAGGTACAGCCCGTGAATATCACGGGAGCGAGAATTAAGGGGTTAAATAAGGTGAATATTTCTTTTTTCAGAAAAGTGGTGCCAATAAGCAATTTGAATTTTTAAACCGAATTTTATGCGGCCGTTAACTAGTTAAATCAGGGATGGCCAACCTGCGGACGCGTGCCACAGAGATACCAGTATTTACATACAGAAAAAAAATGCATTGTTTAATTGCAGAAGGTCTGAATTTAAATAGGACAAAATTACATTTCTTCGAAAACGGTGTCAAGTGCATTTTAGACAAAAATGTTGGCCACGCCTGGGTTAAATAATAATAACCCATAAAACGGTACACGGAACATGAGATACTTCGACGAATATACTTTGTTGAATTAGATAAAGATGTGCACACAAGCTCGGAAACAATAATAGTCTTGGCAGGTCATTTTTTTGTCCAAAAGCTTCTTAAACATTCAAATTATACTTCCCATACATCGCATAAGATCCCATTTCTTGCTTTGCTTACGTTACATCTTATAGTACAAATGTTTAATTTTTTTTTTGTTACAACTAAAATTCAATAGAAATATTTTTCTCATTTAATCGATTTTTTGGCGATTAAATAAATTAATTTAGAGCTAAATTTTAATGGTAAGGAAAAACAGTAAAAGTTGGCAGTTGTACTAAGTGCTAGAGAAAGTACCGGTAATCCAATCTTTCTGCAAACGCTAATGCCGCCATTTAGATAATCGCAGTTTTACGTCACCAAATAATAGAGAGATGACTCTTGCATACAATTAATTAGGATAAGCGAAGTGAATCCTCTACAAGGCTACACAAATTACATTTTGTTGTAGAGTTTACAAAAAAAACTATTCAATATTTTGACTTGAAATTAAACATAAAAATAAATTATGATCTGTAGATATCCAATATATATATATATATATTTTTTTTGTTATAGAATAACTTTAAAAAAATTATTATTTTAATTAATTTATTTTACATGTTTTTCCATTACGGACGCAGTTTTGCAAATAAAATATGAAACACGTATATTTTCAGAAGAAAAAATAAATCACGGAGTTAGTCATTATGGATAGAATTATGATTAATTAAATAGTTTCGCGAGTTATGTTGTGAAATTTTTAAAATATCTTTTTTATGAAAATTATAGCACATTTTTAATGAATTAAAATTTGTGAAAATTCTATTATTTACATTCAATTATAAAAGTATTTTTCAGTATTAAGAATTCCAATACACAATTTATTCTTATTATGTAAAATCATTTATGCAGACGATACTTACGCATATATATATATGCATATATTGTAACGTGACAACAAAAGAATTGTGAACAAATAAAATTGTTAAATTCGTTATATCATTAATAAAAAATTCCGAGAATTTTTATTTGGCTGAATTTACATTTCTAAAATTAAAATGCGCCAAAAAATAAAATAAAGTTTTTGCTTAATAAAGATGCAAAAATAATATTAAAAAATATTGTTACTTTCAAATATTTATCTTATTAAATAATGCTTCGAGAATCCAAACAAAGCATGGCTTTTGCTAGTTTATAATTACTCCATTGCTGTACGATTTTTCGAAAAAAGGAGAAATATTTTTTTAATTTCCCTTGTTGAAAGAAAAGAATGACAGGGTTCGTACGCGTCCTGGAAATTCCCTTGAAATTCTTCGGTACCAATATTTACATATAGAAAAAATCTCTTTAAATAAGGCGAAATTTGTCACGTTTGAACTATATTTACTTTTTCATGAAAAGATACTGATATTTCCCCTGGAAAATAACGGAGCATATACGAATGCTGAATGATATATTTCAAACGAAATCATGCATTTTATTTAAAAATTAACTTTATTAATCGTAGATTTATTTTGTAGTTCTTCTACATAATTACAACTAAAACCTAACAAATAAATCGTCGGTACCATATAAAACTATCTAATATGAATGCAGCGGTTTACTTTTTTAAAATTCAGATTTCTTGATCGGCACCACTTTTTTGAAATAGTAAAATTTGACTTATTTAAACTTATTTAATGACAAATGACATATTAACCTTCCGTCTACCAGACGGGTCCATTGGACCCGACATGTACATTCAAAATATTTATTCAAACCAGAAATTTCTTCAAAAGAAACTAAATGTATAAATCAGACAATAATAAGTTAAATAAAGAAATTAAATAGTTTTAAGTAAAAATTCTGGTGTAGAATGTTTTTATAAAACTTGAGTAAAATTTCCGGTAGTTCTAGGGTTAATTATGGCGAAAACAAGCGGAATTTTACCATTTCAGAGAAGTGGTGCCAATCAAGAAACCTGAATTTTAACACTTGAACGCCCGGAAGGAGTAGAATCGACTCCGACAAAATGGTGTTAAATGCCCACTGGAGCCAGAAAAATTTTTAATAAAATAAGTTAACCCATTCGAGGGCGGTGGCCTTAAAAAGGACACCTAATTTTAATTCCAAAACAGAAAACCGGCACCAAGAATATTTAATTAAAATTTTCCTTTTATAATGTACGAGAAAATAAGCAGGTTCGTATTGTCTAATAAAATCGTTTACAAATTCTGGTGTCAGTCCATTATTTCATCAGTTTACAAACATAAATTCTTCGCGTCCGAAAGGGTTAAACTGAATTCACACAAAAATGCGTTAAATAAATCAGTTAAACAATTTTAAATAAAAATTCTGGTATGCAATATTTTTATGAAACGTGAGTAAATTTCCGGGCGTTCTAGTGTTAAAGAAGTAGCCTACTGTTTTTACATTGGATTGTTTCTCAGTCCAAAATTTTAAAAAAAGTATTATCTCTATCAATCTATTCTGATGTATCGAAAAATCACTACAATCAGCAAAAAACTAGTTTTATCGTAAATAAATGGCATTGTAAAATCTGGATTTGCAATGAAAACTAATGGATGCAGTGAGAGGTTTTTCGCGATTTACAACAATTAGTTTTTCTGGATAATGCGAATTTTGAAACTCACGTTCTCGTATACTTAATCCTCTCGCTGCGCAACCCGAGAAATACTCGGGCATGCATTTTCCCGTCTAATTAATTCTATTTGGTTATTCATACTGCGATAGTCAAAAATTTCTGCTTTTAACCCCTTAATTCTCGCTCCCGTCATATTCTCGGGCTGCGTCTTTTACACAGATTGTTTGACTCCCACCAGTTTTATAAAATAGTGAAATTGGCTATATTTTAGTATGGATTTACCTCTCATTAAATAAGGTGAATATTTCTTTTTCATAAAAGTGGTGCCAATAAGCAATTTGAATTTTTTAACCGCAATTTAATTCGAGCGTAAAGGGGTAAAGAACCGGTGATAAAAGATTAAAAATTCTGTAAAAGACGCTCATCGCGAACAATTACTTACGCACCGAGAGAGTTAAATTGTGAAATCTTTCTTAATCGGAATATACAATTGTTTTTGGTAACGATGCATTTTAAACAAGAGAAAATAATTTAATCCTGTTGCTAATAAATTTCTTAAGATTGAAAAGTAAGAAATTCAATTTATCCAGGATGAAAATAGAAGAATCTAACGTTCAGTACAGAAAAGCTATTTCGAAATTCAACTGTCATTATAAGATGTTTGGCTTTCGCTACGCCGAATCATAGAACAACTTTTAAAGTTTGCTCTTCGGTCCCATGATTTCTATTTCAAAGCACTATCTTTCTTTAGAATAGAAAAGGGAATTTTATGAATCAGAAAGACAATAAGAAACAAAACTAACGAGTCTTATTAAAAGAAAGGATGATTCAAAGTCCATTGAATCCAGATAGATGAGATTTTTCTACGCAAATGGCTGATATCAATTTTAATAGAAAATACTCCAAATGTAGAAGAAAAAAATTAAAGAAAACAGTTTTTTTAATAGATACTTTTGTATTTGTGTTCCAAATACTTCTAATAAAATTATGTAAAAGCAATACAAGGAAATATATATTTATATATAAGGAGTCCCACAAACATTGATATCGGCTTTTATTCTTTAAATATTGATCATAGAGATACATTATAAATTACAAAGTTATGTAAAAAAAGGTACATAATTTTATGAAATCTATTAAAACCTTCATGGATTAACTTTGAAAAAATACAAAATTTAATTTTTCACACGACCCACGTACAAAAAATTCCCAATGTTGTGCCTCATACACTAATAAGGACATGTACAAAATTTCAGCATTTGATCATAAAAAGTCGCAGAGATATCGTCTGTACCATGTCAAACTATCCAATATGAAAATAGTGTTGTCAGTGGTCTAATTTTTAAAAATTTAGATTTCTAGATTGGCATCACTTTTCTGAAACGGTAAATTTCGCATTTTACAATTTCTAAAAAGTGCTGCCAATCAAGAAATCTGAATTTATAAAAAGTAGCCCACTGGCAACACTGATTTCGTATTAGATATTTTGACATGGTACCGACGATATTTTTAACACATTATCTACCGCATTATGATCTACCGCATTTTATTTCATGTAATTTTTTTTAGTTATTACAATGAAAATTAAAGAATAAACATTAAAAAAAAAATACTCACCCGTGAGAAATTTAATTCCTTAGAAATAATTAACTAAAGCGGTACTTTAAAGTACTGTCAGTACACTATGACTAAAATATTACCGTAACAGAAAACCCACAAGGTATTTCAAATGGCACCAGAATAGTGGTAACCAGGATTCCGGTGCCAATCATTTTGTTCATCACTATGCTTTGCCGTTGAAAGGGTTAAAAACACTATTTTTTAAGGCTTTGATCTTGTTAGCAGTCTTTTAGTTATGCAACTCCTGTATTCCAGGGACAACATGTTCTGTCGCATAGACACGTATGCAATATGTGAATTTACATATGCCATTTCAAGCATAGCAAAAAAGAGCCGGTGCCACAACTTTTTCTTTCCTATAAAAAGTAATAATGAAACAGAAAAATGAAACACTAGGAAAATTATTACTACACTACATTTTAGAAATTACATTTTAAAGCAGATGTAAACGGTGGCTAAGTACACAGCCGAAAAGTAAACAAGGTGTTTTCTTCCAACACCCAGTATTGATGGTACTTATAAGTACCACCGAGTAATTCAGCTGCTAAATCAAATACATACTACACCGGTCAATTAAAATAGCTAGTCAAATTGTATACTAAGATCAGAATGAACACATAAAAAAAAAATGCAACACTTATCTTATGTACTTTACTGTGTTTGCAGCAATAAAAGGACGAGCGTGACAATCTGTACAAAATGTCGGCACAAAACACATTGACTGCTTCAAAGATAGTCTCCTTCCTCGCTAAAATAACAAATATAGAACTACTGATGTTATGTATCGGGATAAAGTGGAGTTAAAAGAGTGTTTTTGCAAAGTACCATTAGACTATTAGTAATATTAAGTATGGGATGAAAGTTTAAAGTGAGTGGTACTTATAAGTACCATCAGTAGATAAAGGGTTGAACCTCTAATCCTCATGGTAGAATGCTTTCCAGAAATTACATAATACAAAGAAACGGAATTCTTACCAGGAAATATAAATAGTAAATTTTGGTTATTTTAATAACGAAATGTGGGTTATTAAATAAATCAAAAATTTCTATTTTAAATTTCTGGTGTGAATACAAAATATGTGAATAAAAAATTCCACCGAATCGGGAACACTGATGGTATCATAAACGGTACCATGGGCATTAAAAGATTAAACAAAGTAGGCGAGAGGTTCATCATAATTTAGCACTCAAGAGAACAATGCAAAAATTGTTTCTTTCTTAATTTGTGTACTACTCCTGAAACGCGATCATTCGCCATGATTTTTCCTCTTTGTGAAGTTATACCTAAGCATCGAAAACTGGTTTAATTCAGCATTTATGTATATTCTTATCACTGCGACTTTTTGTTATAAAATTGTTATAAAAAAGGTATAAAAAGTAACCATCATGCTATATTCAATGATTTTGGTCTAATGATCTACCAGCCCTCTGGTGGTAGTGGTAGCGACATAAAATATAGCGAAATTTGGAACAGGGACTGTCACCATGAATTTGTCAACATAAATTTTGAACTCCGATCGGTATTTCCTAACATTCCATAGAAATCTTAATTTAGAACGTTTTTTAAAGGTTTTTCGCTCATTTTACCCAGTTGAATTTCGAATATTTTAGTAATTGTACTTAGAGGAAAATTACGTCTCATAAGTATCTTGTAAACAACCAAATTTTAGGTTTCTATCTTTAACAATTCAATAGAAATCGTATTTTAGAACATTTTAGAAAGCTTTTAGCTTATCTCATCCTTTTAAATTTCGATTCTTTTTCAACTGTTCATAGAGAGCATTTACATCGTATAAGTAACTACCATACAAAATTTCAAGTTTCTATTTTTAGCAATTCCAGAAAAATGGAAATTTAAAAAAAATTAAAACTCTTTTTACTCATTTTATATTTTTAAATTTGGAATTTTTTAGAAACAGCTCTTAGACAGAATTTGCATCTTATAAGTCAGTAGCATGCCGAATTTAAATTTTCTAACCCTTTCAAATATCACAAAAATTGCAATTTTAGAAGGTTTTCCGCTCTTAAACCCTTAATTCTCGCTCCCGTCATAGTCTCGGGCTGTGTCTTTTACTCAGATTGTTTGATTCCCACCAGTTTTATAAAATAGTGTCATTGGCTTTATTTTAGTATCGTTTCACCTGTCATTAAGTAAGGCGAATATTTCTTTTTCAAAAAAGTGGTGCAAATAAGCAATTTGAATTTTTAAACCGTAATTTAATTCGAGTGTTAAGGGGTTAAACCGCTCTTTTGGTAATGGCACCGACAAAAAATATAGCCTATGATGAAGCAAAGACTATCAGCATCAATTTGCCGCCAGTACTTTTAAAATCGGTCAGATATTTAGTTAGATTCTATAGAAGTCGTAATTTGAAAGTTTTTAGAACTCTTTTCGCTCATTTCAACCTTTTAAATTTCGAAGTCTTTGAGATAATTTATATCTTATGAATCTAACACGTCAAATATCAATTTTCTATCACTAACAATTGCACTGAAAAAGCAATTTAGAACGGTTTTAGAACACTTTTCGAGCATTTTCCCACTGTTTAAGTTTCGAATATTTCTTCAACTTTCTTAAAGGAAATTATATATTATAAGTACCTACCATTTTTTGCTCCTGTTACCCCTTGAGGGTAGTGTCACTGACATAAAATGTATCCTATGTTAGAGCAGTGACTGTCACCACAAAATTGCAATCAATACTTTTGAAAACAGTTTAGTATTTTCTGAAATTTCATAAAAATTACAATTTAGAACATTTTTAGAACGCTTTTCGCTCACTTCACCCTTTAAATTTGTAATTTTTTGGAAACTGTTTTTAGATAGCAAGTGTATTTTAAATATCTACCACGTCAAATTTCAAGTTTCTATAATCAGCAATTGCCTAGAAATCGTAATTTAGAATGTTTTTAGAATTCTTTTCAAGCATTTTAACCACTTTTAAATCTTGAATTTATTTTGAGTGTTCTTATATAGGATGTACATCTTCTAAGTAACTACCATGCCAAATTTCAAGTTTCAAATTGTTAGTCACTTCAGAGTCATTAGGAATCACAATTTAGAACGTTTTTTGCTTCTTCAACCACCAAGTGGTACTGATACCGACGTAAAATATAGCCTATGTTGGAGCAGTGACTGTCACCATCAAATTTGTAACCATTATTTTTGGAACCGGTTTATTATTTCTTTAGATTGCATAGAAATGGTAATTTAAAACGTTTTTAGACCGCTTTTCGCGCATTTCCATCCCTTTTAAATTTCGAATTTTTCTCCAGACTGTTCTTATATGGGATTTAAATCTTATAAGTAACTATAAAGCCAAATGTCAAGTTATTAGTCACTTCTGTATCACAAAATTTAGAACGTTTTTTTGCTCCTGCAACTCTTAGGTGGTGTGGCACCGACATAAAATATAACCTATGTTGGAGCAAGGACTGTCACCATCAATTTGCAACCATTACTTTTAAAATGGTTTTGATATTACCATAGATTGCATAGAAATCGCAATTTAGATCATTTTTAGAATACTTATTGCGCATTTTCATCCCTTTTAAATTTGGATTATTTAAGTAACTGCTCTTAAAGTACATTTATATCTTATAAGTGACAACTATGCCAAATTTCTAGTTTCTACACGGTTCGTATACTTCAAGGACATTTTACCATAATTTTTTCCATTATTTGATGACAAATTATTTATACATACCAGTAGGTTATGAAATTTTTTGTACTAAAACATCTAAGAGCTCCCGAATCCCTTCGTGCCTGTTGTAGCCCCTTCAGTAGCACGAAAATCGCATCTTTAGAAGGTGTTTTGCTACCCCGCTCTCTTGAGATTTGTGGCATCGAAATAAAATATAGCCCATGTTGGAACAAGGACTGTCAGTATTAATTTGCTATCATTATTTTTGAAATCCTTTCTGTAGTTACAGAGATTACCCACTGCAAATAAATAGCAAACAAACACACAAACTTTACTTTTTTTATAATATTAGTACAGATTTATAAAGATTTTAAACTTTTTTAATTAATTTTCTAATTTAAAAACGAGTGTTGCATAATTCAAAAAGTAATATATGAATGAAAATAATACAAAAGCATTTTCTAAAAAGACGGAAAAATGAAGGCAAAGTTTGCATGTCTTTGTATACGCAGCATTTATTAAAATTTAACTTTTATTGAAACGAATGTAAAACTTTATAAACTGATACTTCAAACTATTTCTGAATAAAAAAAAAGGAAATAGAGTTCGTTAAAAAAAAAAAAAAAAAAAAAAAAAAAAAAAAAAAAAAAAAAAACTTATTTTGTATCCCAGCTACCTACAAAAAAAATCTTTTCCTAAACTTTAGATTCTGAAGGGGAAAAAAGATTACTCCCCCATTTAAACATTACATCTTGCACACATAATGCGTCTTAAAATAGAAAATCTGCGACTCCGTGGATAATAAAATAAAGCTAAATACTTTTAGCGTTTAAAACAATGGTGAATTCAAAGCATTAAACTTGATTAGATTTTCTGTGAAGTTTGGTTTATAGTATATAAAATGTGTTTGAGCAGAAAAGAAAAAAAAATCAAATCGTTTGAAAGCAATTTATGAAACAAATAGAATAATAATAATAATAATAATAATAATCCACTTTTCATATTTACCCATTGCATATATTACCCATTGCATGTAACCTAATTGTTGAAAAAAAATCTGAAAATTTTCTATTTATTTCGATATTACATGCAACAGTTCATCATGATAATTTATGAATATGATTCTACTTTTAAAAATAAATTAAATATGATTTTAATAAAATTTCAATTGCGTTAGGTTTTATTTTTAAGTGATTGATACAATTAATAGTTAGCACATTTAATACTTACAAATATTTGAGATTTAAAATAAAGATTTCCAAACGGAAAGCGAGTGTGACATACTAGTTTAGTGTAAAGAAAATTTGGATAGTAAAAGAAAAAAAATTGCGTTTAGATCTAATCAAGGAAACCTCTCTCAAATAATGTCTTAAAAATCGTACATATTGTGAAATGGGTCTTACACAGATGAACCTTGCATAAACTTAAGAACGCATACTCGTTTCAAAAGGCGGAAATTACATCAATCGACAAATTTCATCAAAAGATCGCGAGAAAACGGCAAATTTCGCCTAAAGCACGCGGAAAAACGGTAAATTTTGTCAAAGAGGCGCGCAAAAAAAAGGAGTTAGTGCTGGGAGTGGATTACCTACGCCCTCCGTTGTAACCTTTCCGAAAATTTGGTGTGAATTTCAGAACTTAAGGAAAAAAAAAACAAAAAAAACACAGAATTACTCCTAAATATAACTGTACTGTTCGTTTTTGAATTCAAAGATCGATATCAGATAATTGAATTTGAATTTTAACAAAATGTAACTCATATATCATATAACCGTTCGAGTACTTTATGGTATTCAAATCGTGAAACTTCTTACTATTTCAAATAGAAAGTCAATAAATCTTGGCGTCAAATGTTCCTTTAACCATAGCTGCCAACTCTTCGCTTTTTCAGACCACAAAAATTTAATAGAATTTTTTGCCTTATTTAATCGGCAGATTATGGCGATTTAAAAAGATAAAATTTACTATAAATTTTTTGTGGTCTGAAAAAGCGTAAGATGTTGGCAGCTATGCCTTTAACCCTCTTCGGCACAGACAAATTTTGTTGTAAAATGATGAAATCATCGGCTGACACCGCAATTTACATACGACTTTTTTAGAAATTAAAACGTGTTACCAAAGCATTATAAGTAAGCGAACAAACTCAAAGCTGGAATCTGGCGTAAATTAACACAGTTGCGCCACCTTGTGGACGGAGTGATAATTCACATACACGGGCTTTTAGTGCGACGCGTATTTTTTAAATCTTTAGTCACTCGTGGAAATGAATTTTGTTTGCCACATTTATTGCAAAATTATGGCGTAGGGAGAGGGAAATTCAGATGCACTTGACACCACGAGGTTTTTTTCGCCTTATCATAAGCACTTCAGTTATTAATTAAGGTGACAAAAACTTTACAATTTTAGTGGTGTGAGTAAGAAAACAGTTATGTAGTTCCTGTAGTTCACACTCCATCCGCTACGTGGCGCATGACCTTGATTGATGAGACCTCGCTTTTAATCTTGCGGTTATTTCTCCCATTTAAGATAGGACGCTTACTTATAACGCTTTGCGTGTTACTTTCTGCTTTCATTGTTAATACAAAATTTTATTAAAATATTCTTGGTGCCGTTTGTAATTTTGGAATTAAAATTAGGTATCCCGACCCGGGCACACTGCGTCGGAAAGGGTTAACGTAGTTTTGCACAATCTTTTTGCCAGAAAATTGCTTTCCACCACAAAAAATTTAAAAGTAACATTTGAATTATATAATAGCAAAGTTTTTGTCAATTAATTCGGAAAATTATTCTGCGTAAAAATAGTGGTAATACTGGTGGCCCGCGGGCCACAGGTTGTGCACCCCTACTTTAACGAAACATTTTAACCCTTTGAGGGGCAAGCAGTTACGTTCCTCTAATGTTGAATTCACCACGGAAAAATCAAAAAATTTTGCTTCAAAATAAGGAAAGGCGATTTTTTTAACTTTTTTCCACCAAAGTTAGAAAAGCAAAATTTAATAATTTTTTTTCCGGTGCAAATCTTCATTAATCGTAGGTGGGATAAAATATATCCCACCGCCTCTCAAGGGGTTAATGAAGGTAAAATTATCTACTGTTTGTTTTCAAAAAGCAAAGACCTCCGGGCTTTTGCGCGTGCGTAAGCTCTGCTTTGATTTTTATCAAAATAGGGGTGAGCGGAGTTTGTTTGGCTGAGTGAGAATCTTAGTGACAATGTACAAGTGCACGACGAAATACAGCTTCGTAAACTACACATCTCAGCATAACACTCCTTTGGATAGTATAGTCGTCCCAGAGTGCTAGGCACGGCTTTCAAAAACGAACAGTACAGTTTTATTTAAGAGTAATTCTGTGTAAAAAAAAAAATGTTTTAAAATTCACACCAAATTTTCTGAAAGGTTACAACGGAGGGGATAGGGAATCCACTCCCAACACTAACTACGTATTTTTTTGCGCGCCTCTTTGACAAAATTTGCCGTTTTTCCGCGAGCTTTAGGCGAAATTTGCCGTTTTCTCGCGATATTTTGATGAAATTTGTCGTTTTTCGCGATCTTTTGACAAAATTTGTCGTTTTTGCGATCATTTGACGAAATTTGCCGTTTTTTCGCGTTCTTTTGACTAATTTGGCTCTTTTTTCTCTATCTTTTGTAGAAATTTTACGATTTTTTGACAAAATTTGCCGTTTTTCCGCGATTTTTTTACGAAATTAGCTTTTTTCCGCGATCCCTGGACGAAATTCGCGATCTTTTAACGAAATTTGCGTTGTTTTTGCCATCATCTGGCGAAATTTGCGTTTTTCCCACGATCCTTTGACGAAAGTGGCGATTTTTCTTCTAACGATTGACGTAATAGATTTTTTTTTGTCGAAATTCACGATATATTTTATGTCCGAATTTTCGGATTTATGACCGATTTTTTTTTTCGGACTGCCTTAATTTTTCAGAATTTTCGGAAAATTCGGAACAGAATACCCCCTGGATTACACATACTTTCAAAAATTAAAATCATAATACTAAGAGACGCAAAGCTCCACTTTCATTTTCTATGTACGACGTTAAACGTCACATCTTTTTATCATGACAAAAGGATTCTATTCTAAAGCAATGTTTCGTTTCGTTCTGCTTCAAAACAAAAATGGGCTTTATGAGAGTGAAAAAGTGGAAGTAGGAGTTCATAGCGTGTAGCGCAAATCTAACTGTAATTCTTTTTTGCACAAGGCCTTCAAACGACAGCCGCCTGAATATTAGGCTTACGCGCTCATGCAAAAATGTCCTCTGTCGAAGGAGAACATTTTAAAACATTTGTACTCAGAGCCTGATTAACCACGGGGCCAATTCCTACCACTAAAAATAAACAGAAAATTTTGCCTCATTCATGGCAGAAATTTTACATGAATACGGCGTTTAGATAAGGCGAACTTTTCTTTTAAAATTTATTGGTGTAAGTTTGCCCCGTTACTAATCGGGCCCTGTTTGTACTGTATCCTGAATTTAACCCCTTGCACTCGAGGGCTCCGCTGCGGAGACATAATCTTTCTTTATTAAATTATATTATAAATATAATACTTAAAATTTATTTTTGGCACAAGTAATAAAGGAAAATAAAATGCACCTTATTTAATCAGAGCATTTTTGAAATTGTGTACTTGAACGAAACTTCTTTTAAAAAAGCAGTGCCGATCGAATAAAATTTGTGTAAGAGACGACGAGCGCAAAGTGTTAAACTCCAGCATTTTCTAAACCTTTTCTTTGTCTTATTAAATCTCATTAAAAAAAGGCGGTGAAAACTTTTAGAAATTATGGATATTCAAATTCAATAGACAGTACAAACACTGAAAAAATCTTTCACAACGACAGCTGCCATTTTTATGTTAGTGCATATTCCTAGGATTCAGGGGACTGTGTTTCAAACAAGAAATTTCGTAAAATATGAACTTTGAATCACTGACCTTCAACGCCAAACTGAATATATATTTTGTCGATATGATATTATCACAGGTTGTAACTTTAAATATAAATAGGTTTGCTTTAAATATAATTTAAAGAACAAATTTAAAAAAAAAAAAAATTATTTCCTACATTGTTTAAGCTTGAGAAGGGACAGATATTAAGATATTTCATTGAATTAGTTCTACATTTAATGTTAAATTTTTGTTACAAATTAGTTAAGCCAATTGAACATTAAAATATAAAAATAAAATTAATACAATGTGATACTTAAAACAACCTAAAAAGTTAGATTCCGTTCAAATGAAATCGAAATAAATGTTAGACTTCTTCCATTCTTAATTGGAAATATTTGTATTGTAGATTTTGTATTATGTTTATGACAACTGTACATAAAATGATAAGATGCATGGAAAATACAAAACTTTAACAAAAGTCTAAGATTTATTTCGATTTCATTTTAACGGAATCTAAATTTTTAGGTTGTTTTAAGTATCATATTGTATGAATTTTATTTTTATTTTTTAATCTTCAATTGGCTTAACTAATTTGTTACAAAAATTTAACATTAAATGTAGAACCAATTGAATGAAATATCTTAATATCTGTCCCTTCTCAGGCTCAAACAATGTAGGAAATAAATTTTGTTTTTTTAAATTTGTTCTTCAAATTATGTTTTTGTTTAATATGTCATGTTTTTTAATAACTACTGCATTCAGACGAACTCATTTCAAAATTAATAGAGGGCATCATCATCAGGCTTTGATGTATGCGGTATTGCATCACAATGTGTGATGCAGTGTACCAATTTATAATTAAAAATATTTAACCATTGTTGTAAAGCAAGTTGCTGTAGTTTGGACAAAAACTTCCAATCTGAACGTAAAAAATCTATAATCAAAACATAAAAAATGAACTTCACTTAAATTTAGATACCCTATTTCCCACTCAGGAACGCTATGAATGCAAAGATAAATTGTGCTGAATTCTTACTGCAATTATTTAATAATATTAGAGCTGTGATACCGTAAAAAATAAAAAATAAAAGTTTTATTTAAATTTTGTTACCTTATTATCTCCAAAGGTGTGATGTAAACATATCAGAAAGTTATTACCTAAGTTTAACTTAGGGTATAAATAGTTCTCATCGCGAAAAAAAAAATACATTTTAAAATTTAAGTTATGTAATTCCTTACTAAGTTCGCTACCCACGTAAAAATAGCTATCCATTAGAAACTTTTTACTAAAACATAAATTTGACCAAAGCAAAAACTTATTCTGAAAATATCCTTTTTATTTCCACTATGACGCCATATTTACCTTTTTAATTCTTGAAAAAAAAAAAAACTATTTCAGTTTAATATTTGACGTGAAAATCTCTGAACTAAAAAGAAATAAATTATTATTACGGCTTTTGAAATTTTTGCAACAATAAAGAAAAAATGTTACATTTTCTATGAAAAATGTCCGTTGATTCTCAATGAAAAAAGCGAAATGTGGAATTATTAAGAAAAATATTTCCATAATGTAAAAAAAAAAGATTAGTCCATGTTTCTCTCTGGGTTATAATTCACCCGTATGCAAAGGCATTTTACCATTCGTTTTGATCCTGGCGCCAGGCAGACGTTTTTACACTTTAAATTTATAATATCATTAGAATTAGTAAAGAATAAAAAATGAGTGGCATCAGGGACAAAAAGAAGGGAAGAAAAAATGGAAAAGTTATTATCTCCGTAGGCTTTTCTGTGTTAAATTAACATTGAGAAGTGATACTGGAAATAAATATGCAATATTTAAATAAACATTATTACATATGAGGACGTGAGTTTCAAACTTGCCTTATCCAGAAAATAAAATTTTGGGAAATCGAGAAAAATCTCTGGTGTTGGTGTTGTTTATGACGGTGAATCATCTACAGGAGGGATATGGGTTCGAGGGGGGGGGGCGCCCTCCGTGGGGCTCTTTGTAAGGGGATCTATTCTGTATTTACGCAAGAAAATCCAGCGAAAAACCTCTGATTCGTCCATTTCTTTTCATTGTAAACCAGGATTTTACAACGCCAGACATAAAAAATAAAACTTTTTTTTTTTTTTTTTTTTTTTTTTTTTTTTTTTTTTTTTTTTGCAGATTATAAAGTTTTCAATGCAGGTTCACCAACAGAATATATTTATAGAAAAAACTCGATTTTTATAACTTTGGATAAAGCAAGTTTTAAAAGTCATGCCCTCAATATATCGTATGCCCATTACATTTCGCTTGTGGTTGCAAATCACCCACAAACTTATTCTAAAATTTGAGAAGTATGGTGGTATTTCTAGTCTCTGTTGTGTAACACCTAAATACTTGAACATGAAATATCAATATCAATGATCATCTTTTTTTTTAGAGTTGATAAACTTTTCATGGGTTTCTTTTTACGTGACTAATTGAATTATCTATTTTTATAAATAAATTACATATTACTTCTCTGGAGCTTATAATAATGTTTAGTTTCAAAATTTCATTTTTGACAAAATTGGTGTCATTCGTAAAGAAAAGTTCTCCTTTTTTTAGGGTTACTCGAAAAAATGATTAATTAATAAATATTATACTTTTCGGTGGAATTAGCTCTAGCAACATGATCAGGTTTCTTAAAACAAAGTAAGAAATGAAGTCGAATAGTTCTCGAGTAGTGGGTAACCCACATTGAGATGATTGGGACGGAAAATGTTTTCGGGATTGACATTTTCGTCATGGTTTCGAGACGAAAAAAATCTTCGACTTTGCGTATAAAACCGTTTTCTGACTGCTGTCTTACTTGCAATGATCATAAAAGTTTATAAGGAATTTCAATATCACTAAACCACTTTAAGGTAACAATCCACACACTTCAAAGCTGAAAAAAAAATGAACGAAAATATTGACCAAAAGTAGTAGAAACACACTTAAAAAAAATTTAAATTTCATCCGTAAAAAAAAATTTGTAATTGATAATTAACATTAACAACTATATCATAACGTAAGCAAAGTTTTAAGGTAGTAAACATCAATTAATCACAATCACGAAAATTTAATTTAAAAATGAATGGAACAATGGAACAATTTGAGAAGCTTTATGGACTTCCTAGTTGTGTGGCAACTTAACATCCAGTATAAGAGTAATTCGTTCTTCAAAGGCATTAGGGAGCCGTAAAAAATAAAATGTTTAGATGTGGCTGGTAGCCACATGAGAAAGAATTTTTAAAATATGAGAAAGGAAAGAAGAAAGTACATTAAGTTTAATAAAGAGTCTAACAATATAAAAATGGAAACAGAAGAAAAATATAAAATAATAAGAAATTTCTGTTAGTTCCAAAAATAAATAAGCGAAAAATCTACCGTGGGAAAGCCCTATCTGAAGAAAAGACTCTTTACAGAGACCACACATTAACATGTTCATGGCCAAGCTGAAAATTGGAATTTCGTGTGGTGGACATTTTTTTTCTTCAGATTCTGAGTTTCTTTTCACTATCAACAAATTCATAGTTTATATCGCTACTACCCTCGGCATAAAAGTCATCGTCCGAATCCAGTAATAACTCTTCCGCCTCAGTACTTTTTAGACATTTTTTTGCACAATCCGACATTACAGTGAATCTTTTCGAGGATCCTGGTTGATCAATGATCACTCATATTAAAACACATAAAAGCAACACTCAAAATAAATAAAAATCAAACTTCAAGCACGCTAAATCAACCAATAACTAAACAAAATTGTAGCATCGCCACCTTGTTCGAATGCCGCCACTGTGCGCACAGGCTAACATAAACAATGGACAATGGCTGGCGGCCCTTCCAGTCCACTAAAGTCGATTCCTTCCCTAGTAGCCGATATACTTATTACGCGCGACGTTTCACTGTGGCTGCTATACCTTCCGCTTAGAAATTTGATAGCGACGCGACGTCCACCAATGCCATCTTGATATAATTAAGACGATTATTAAGATAGCCCTGCGTCCACGCGAGAACGCGTGATCGGCCGTTTGGTGAGAACCAGTGTTGCCAGATTGGGGACAGTTTTGTCCCCAGATTGTTGATTGTCACCGCTTTTTTGAAATAGAAATATTCGCCTATTTAAAAATACATTAAAAATTCTGAAAAATGAAGGGAAAGGATATTATACTATTTTAAAAAAGTGGTGAAAGTCAAATAATCTGAATTTAAAAAATCCCCAATCTCGCAACACTGGTGAGAACGCGCATCACGCGATATCGTGTGATTGGCAATTAACGTGTTAAAGTTTAGCAATTACAAAATTCTAAGTAAGCATAATAACATGTTTTATTATTTATTTTTTTAATTGATTAATTAATTTTTTTTTGCTTTTAACAGACCATCATAAATTACAATATATTGAAAAAAAAAGAAACAAAACTGGTGCACAAAGAAATAAAGGCAAAAAACTTCTTAATAACGCAATAAAATAAAGAAATACGCAAGGCCTTTCGATAGACTGAAAGTGTATTGACTTTTTCTTAAATATACCTTATCACTAACGAAAATCTCAACAACCTCATTTTAAAAATATACTATTAATAAATGGCAACTATGTTCTTTAAAAAAATGGCAATTTAGCTGAAAGTTTAATATAATGGTGAATTGATTTTCAATACAAAACTATCAACTTGAACAATTTTCCCTTCTATACCTGCCAGAATAGAAAATTTCTTTACTAATAAAATATATCGATAAGATCTTTATTTTTATGAGAGCTTATTTAAGATCTTGCGGTTAGTGCATAAAGGAGTAAAGACGACTCTTTATTGTGAGTTAAGTAACTTATGTAAGGAAACCATTCATTTGAATTCGATTAAAGTTTTCCGATATTAGATTTGTGATTTTTTTTTTTTTCGCAGAATATGCTTTTATTTAATTTTTTATAGTGTTTATATAACATATTTCGAATAGATATTGAGTATGAATTAGCACTTTTGTTATGAACAATTTTTTAGAGTTGATAAAATTTTCATGGGTATGTGTTTATGTATGACTAATTAAGTCATATCTATATATATAAAAGAAAGTCTGGATTTTGTATTAATCAACGCGCAGCCAACACTACTGACCCTAAAATCTTGAAAATCGGGGTAAAAATACTTCTTATGATATAGAGTGCCGCTAAGAAAGGATTTTCCAAAATTCCACCCCTAAGGGGGGTAAAAAAGAGAACGAACTTTTAAAAAATTCCTTAAAAATCTGATTTTATATCTATTTTTCAACTGATAACATATTTTGGTGTATTTTTGTATGCTGAATCGAATGGTACTAACCAAATTCTTTTAAATCTAATAGTTCATGAGATATTTCATATTTTTCTAATTTGGCGTTATCTTTGGCGCATAAACCTCAAATTTTCAAGTTATAATTTCTAAAAACTCATTTTCTTTATTCTGTTACTATAGCAAGGGAATGAATTCAAATTGAACGTTTTTTTAATCAATTCTTTCTGTTTAATAATTAAAAAACTATGTCAGTTAGGGGAAAAAATACAAACGCCTCAAAAACTAAAACTAAAAAAAAGAGAAAAAACTGTTGTACTTTTTCGTTCTACCAACATGCCAAAATGATATCGCGCCATTTATTTCAACCCTAACTGTGCAAACGATTTTTACTGCAAATCGTGCCAAATATTAACACTTGCTATTTATTCAACGTGAATATTTTTTATGAGTATTATTCCATCGTAATCCCGTAAAACTTTTTAATTTGTTATTTTTTGAATAGAAAACATTTATTAATAATTATAACTTATTTATTACTGATACTGACATAGATTTTACTATTTGGCAGTTATCTGATTACGAGAAAGCTACAATAAAATTATTTTAGAAGTTTGGAATTATACATATAAAAAAGTTTGTTCGAAAAAACCATGAATGGTTTCATTCAAAGAATGAAATATTTACTGTAGTGTGAGTAATACGTATTACGTACGCCACGCTGCAGTAGTAAAATACATTTACAATTTGAAGACTGCAGTTTAAATTGACTATATTCTATTACTTGCAAAATATTTATTTATGCTTTTATTTTAAGTACTTATTTTTACTGATTAAAAAAACTGGTGGGTAAAGTATGTAATTTTCAAAAGTTATATTTTTTAAATGCTCATTTTTTTATCAACAAAATTATTATTTTTTTCAAATGTTTCATTTCATTTTATAAACAATGACATTATTTATATTTCGCCTGCGTAAATTACAAAATACTCAGTGATGTACGAAATGTTGATGTTGAAATATTTTTTTTTTTGGTTTAAGGTATTTTTTCTTATTATTATTTTTTCTTTTCATCATTTTAAATGAAATTAGTTAGACACATAATTTAAATGTGTGTATTTTAAATGAAATGAGCAAAATGCATGTATGAATTAATGATGTAGATAAAACAAGAGGGTTTTTTTTTTTTTGTTATAATATAATGTGACGAAATATACACCCGCAAGCAGTTTTTTTCGTACGGACTGTCCATTGCTATAGTAACGTATATATTTTAAGAAATTAACAATTGTAATCTTAGACACTAGCCGCCCTTGGCAACCAGTTTGGTCTCCCTTAAAATTTATGTTTGGGAAAGCAAGCTAAGCATTGTATCGTGTTACTTTTACTCATAATTTAATTTACTTGAACATTGAACTCCCTTAAATATAATTAATATAATCCCTTAAGCTAATATTAGTTTTTGTTGCATTAAAATATCTCAATTTGCTGATTTTCTGTAAACATGTAAACCCTATTGGTTTACAATGGAAGTCTATGGGAATTTGGCGAAATATTAGAGATATCGATAAGTTGGCGTAACTTTTGGCGATATATCTTCAAGTTAGAGGCAAACTTGGTGGCATTTGGCGACAGAACAGGTGGACCCTATGGTAACCCCATGGTATGGTAACCATGGGATGGTATGGAGATGCATTAAATGCTGTTCAATGACTAGAAAATTAAGATACAAAAAGAGATAAACATAGAAGTCAAAATAATAAGAAAGCAATGGTTGTTTTAAAACTGTTTTATAACTATTCAATGTTTATATTAAAAATCACACCCAATTTTTTGACCGAAATTCATGTTTTTTTTTTCTTCCGTTACGGTACATTAATCTGGCGTGGGCTTAGAACATGATTATAACTAATTCACTGCTTTTTCTGATGCTTGGTAAAAATGCAAGCAAATGAATTTATTAAATGATGTATAATTTTTACTCTGTTTCTTTTTAAAGTTAGGACAGCCGGAAAGAAAAAATGAAACATTATGTAATCTTTTTTTAGGATTTCTAAATGTATTACTTAGCATATAATCCTAAGTTAATTAATTAATAATTGATAAAAATATATATCCTTCTATATATAAAAAAAGTAACGATTTAGAAATGAACCAATGAAAATCTGCGTAAATACCACGAAACGCATCTGATTGGTCAGAGATTCCTGAAGCTATAAGAAGGGTTACCAAGGGGGGGGGATGCGGGATATATCGCCAAGCTTGTCGCCAACTTGGCGATATATCGCCAAATTTTGCGTCTAAAATTACTTGCCTAAAGTGACGCCAACTTGGCGCTATTTCTAGTATTTCGCCAAATTTCCTATTGAAATGCAATAGGGTTTACCGCAGAAAATCAACAAATTGAGATATTTCAATGCAACAAAAACTAACGTTAGCTTGTGAATAGAGCTTAATTGAACTATTTACATTATTTTTAAGTACAAATACTAACTATTTACAATATTCGTAATACTTTATGTATAATTTTATACTTAATAATTCTTATAATTATGAAACTCTACAAGCTCTAATGATTATGCTCTTGGAGATAAGAAAATAAAATTGTCAGGAGTTGGGGAGGAGCGTGTTTTTACCAAGTGGAATCCAAAAATTGAATGCATAGAAAATAAGGGATCGCGAAGAGATCCAGGATGGAAACGCGAAATAATTACGTCTAAGGTGGACTAGAAAATAGGGATTGCTTTGCGATACCGAATGGAATGGAGAGGCGATTAAGTGGGGAGTTGGTGAGCGTAGCGAGCAGGGGGGCGGAGCCCCCCTCGTTTTTAAAAATGTTACATTCTTCATTTTTAATTTATTTTCAGTATTTTTTATTTAAAAATGTTTCATTGTTGCAGTTTTAATCATTTGGCATACTTTGGCGAGTGTTCATTGACGCATAATTAAATCTATTGTGGTTTCAACTCGCATAAAATTGTACGAGGTACAAAAAATATTTGGTGAGTTATCACCTGAGATAGGCTAACAGTAAAATGCCTTAAAATTAATGTATTAATTTACAATTAATTTTTTCTAATATTAAAGAGTTGCATTGTCGTTATTGACCTATAAACACACTTGTAAACATAATGTTTATAATTCTAACATACCAATAAGTGAGTTAAAATCAATTAGTGATTTCAAAATTCCATCTTTACATATAAAAACTAGGTTGACTTAAATAAAAAAAGGTGCAAAATTAGAATTACTGATTGAGAAATAGTAAAAAAGACAGGCAATCGACCAAAATAGGAAGTTATGAAAGAGGGAGAATTTACCGTAGCGAAGCGCGGGTACTCAGCTAGTATCTTTATAATTAAGTTAAATATTTCTCTAAATAACAATTCCTTTGATTTTTGAAGAAACTAAAATTCAGGTGAAGGTCGCATTGTTACATACCTCGTTCTTTTGGAAGATTTTTTAGCTTGGTAATCACAGATTTTGATTATTTTTATGTATGTTGTAAGGTAGATGCTCCTTAGTCTCAGGTTCAACGGATTTTATACAACTCTCCTTACTTCTAGAGAAAAAAAGGGGGTGGGGGGTCTAATATTATATCACAACTTAAATACTTTGTAACGAAATTACTATATTGGTCGTAGCTCCGTTGTAATGGCGCGGCGTTTGGCTATTGATCCGCAGGATCGAGTTCTTGATCGAGGAGCAATCCATTTGTTTTTCTCATTAGCCCCTGGTATGCTATTTCTTTCTCTCAGCTTATTTTGTGTAGTCACCAAAAAATAACGTTACCTTACAGAAGCCAGCCGTAAAACAAAGCAGTACGATTAAATATTCTATAGCATTTTTTTAAAAATTCTAAGCATTGCACATTTTCGATTTTTATACCATCGTATTGGGAAAAAAAAAGTTCTTTTAAATGCATTTTGTTTGAAATCTGCATCTCCATTTATTTCTGAAAGATTAATTTTTTTGTAGTTTTTAAAGCCATTTGCTTAATATTGGCAATGGAAGTAGTCCATTTCTGTAGAAAGTAAAGGAAAAATAGCTCTAAAATAGTAATTATATGTTTTTGTTGCTATTTTCTGATAACAACCAAAAGAAAATATAATTAAAATACGAGCTGTTTTGAAAAAAATATAAACGAATGATTTCTGTTAAAACAATGGAGCTATTATAAACTATATTTAATTTTAAGTATCGATGAGACATTAGATAGCCTTTTTTTTTGTCGATTTTCATGAATGATTGCATCTTTTTACTGCATTTGTGCATTATTTCGCGATAGTGATGTGCTATGCATGCTTGACGGTAGATGTTTTAGAGTACATCGTAAATGTGGAATTCTTAAGCAGTTGCGAATGACGTCATTTTACATGAAATGAAACGTGTGCTTTACGAGTCTTAAAATTGAAATATGTTTTGTACCGCAGTAGAGTACCGCTTAACCGAGTTATTTTCTTTTGATAGACTGGTGGCTTCTATTATTATGAAACAGCCATTATAAATTAAGTGTTAGGTGAAGAAGAAAGAGCAGCCGTAAAAAGTTAGAACTCTGATTTTCCGGTCAGAATGGGGAAAACAATGGCGAAAAAATTATAGCCATCCTCCCCCCCCCCCCCTTCTGACCAGAAAATCAGAGTTATAACTTTTTACGGCTGCTCTTCCGTCTTCAACTAACGCTTCATTTATAATGGCTGTTTCATAATAATAGAAGCCACCAGTCCATCAGAAGAAAATGAAGTGATGGAAATACCGGGGGCGACACTAAATTCTGAAAAAGCAGAATTCCTGTTCTCTAGGGTTTTTTTTATTTTGTTTCATATATATAATTGTAATTATAATTTAATAAACTCATTGTCAATTGAAAATTATACTACTGTGTATCAATTAAAACTTACACCTATTTATATTTTTATTTGTAACTAATTCGTTGTCTGAAACGTCATTAAACCGTTATTTTTTTTTTTACTTTTGAAATGTATTTCATTTATTCTTTATCGATGCAATGATATTGAACAATTGTGTCGATTCGTGATTTTATAGAAACAGATCAATTATGTATTGCCGTAACAAGGGAAGTCAATACCATGATAATACTACTGTGTTTTTAAGGTAAGAAGCATAATTATGTTAGAAATTAGCATAAGAATTACATTACAACCTATTTTTTTGCATATTAAAGATTTTTTTTTATTTGTAATACGCATGCTTGCACTTTGAATTATTTTGCGTGCATATTTATCTTCATTCTGCAATTATTTTTATTTTATTTGAAAATGTTTTTTATCATAACTATAGGGCGCCACAACAGATTTGTAAAAATTTTGTCATTTTTACTACAGAATAATAGATCTAAATTTTGTTTAAATCACTTTAGGTGATGGGAAAGGTTTAATAATTGTTTAAAAATCAAACTGCTAAATTAAAGCTTAAATACGTTAACATTATAATTAATGTACAATATTAAAATTTTAAATTGAATTTTATAAATTATAATTACATGTATATTGATAAAAAAAAATGAAAAAAACAAACGTAGCGCATACCTGTCTCAAACCCGAGTCCGCGTATCAAAGACAAAACGCCGTAACAAGTAAACTACGACCAACACAGTACTTTCGTTATGAAGTAAGTATTTAAGTTCAGTTATAATATTAGACCCTCCTCTTGTTTCTCGAGAACTAAGGGGCGTTGCATAAAATCCGTTGAACGTGAGACTAAAGGGCCTGTACCTTACAACATATATAAATATAAGCAAAATGTGTGATTAACAAGCTTGGCCTTCTCCTTGTTAGATTTTTTATTTCTGCTTTCTTTTAATTAATTTATTTATTTATCTTACCTGAGTTACATTTTTATTCAGTTCGATTATATAACTCGTCAAGTATAGATTGTGAAGGTTTCCTTTGATGTAATATTATCACGACAAAAATAGTATTATTTTTCTATGAGTAATTGAATAAAAATATAGAATCTGAGATATTTTGCCTTTAATGTGAATATTATAATCGAATTTTACCCAAACTCCTAGTAGATTAATAAAAAAAAACGATTTACTAAAAGTAGATCACTGCGTGTTGTAGTGATATTTTTTAGCATACAGCAGACAAAGTAGCAGTATTTCAAACGAATGTTTCAAAAAGATAAAACAGATAAAAGAAAAATAAACAGCTTTAAAAACATGCATATATTATGAAATATATAGAAACATGTTAAAAAAATACAATAATAATAACAGGGATGAGAATTCTCCGTCCCAAATGGTTGATTTTCACCACTAAATTTTAACGGTATTTCTCGCCTTATTTAATGACAGAAATTCAAAGATTTAATAAAGCAAAGAATACTATCAAAATTTAGTGGTACAAGCCAAACATATGGGACGGAGAATTCTGATCCCTGTAACGAACAATAATTAATGCAGCATTTTAGAACAATAACTGGGTTTGGTTTCTCTTCAAAAGTCTTTCGTTCTACATAAATATTCTCATAACATATTCATGCTTCATAAAATCAGGGCTCGCACCGTTCCTAAAATTTTCGCACTTTTGTTTTCGCACTTTGCTACCAGTATTTTAAATAAGAATTCTTCGTGGTAGATTCCTTTAACATCTATAATAGAACTATACAATAAAGATTATCGTTTTAATTTAGTGGTAGCAAAGTGCGAAAATTTTAGGAACGCTCCGAGTCCAGTAAAATATTTTCCTTTAGAAAACTGATAACATATATTCATGATTTCTTTTCTTTTTTAGATTACATTGCCATGGTGATATTGCAAGATAAGGAATATGTATGATTAAAACTTATATTATTATTCTGTGTTTGGCAACTCTGACTTAGCATGTATTTCTGCATTAAATTTTACTTTTTAACCTCTTAATTCTCGCTCCCGTCATATTCTCGGGCTGTATCTTTTACTCAATTTGTTTGATTCCCACCAGTTTTATAAAATAGTGAAATTGGCTATATTTTAGTATCGATTTTACTGTCATTAAATAAGGTGAATATTTCTGTTTCATAAAAGTGGTATCAATAAGCAATTTGAATTATTCAACCGTAATTTAATTCGCGCGTTAAGGGGTTAAAATTCATATATATGACTGAACTACTGTTGCGGAGAAACGGACTCCAACGAAAGCACGCATGTCTCTTATGTAACGCGACATTTATTTTGTACGTTTATTCAGTTTCACTTGACAAAGGGTGCTGAAAATTCATTATTTTGGAAAATACAGTCGTGTCAAGTGGCATAAGCAGGCTGGGGTTCCAGGGAACAAGGGATTCACAGATAGTATCTTTGCTTTATTTATTCGCACAAACTGTAATAATTTCCTACCATCATATGAGGAACAGATTACTGTTCGGAAATAGCGGCACCCTAAACTTCTGGAACCCCCCACAGTCTGCGCCATTCATCGTGGCATCTCGTGCTTTATTATACATCAAAGAAATATTGCTATTTCGCATCGTCTTTATCCAGCCATGTACGTTATAACTACTATACATAGTCGGTAATATTTTTGAATCTACAGACATTTTCTTCAGTTTGGTTGTATGGTAACTTATCTGTCAATTTATCTATCTAAATAGATGTCTGCTTATTATTCACTCTTTCTCTATACATATATGTGTGCATCTACTTAACCCTCTAATTTCCATGGTAGAATACGTTCTAGAAATTCCACATCTCAGAGAATCTGATTTCATACCAGAAAATTTCAACAATGGATTTCGATTTATTTAATCGCGGAATGGCTTTTAGTAAATTTTGATAATTTAAATTTCTGGTATGAATTTGGAATATATGAATAAAATAATCCATTAATTTGGAAACATTGGTGGTACCACATATGCTATCAATGGGCATTATAGAGTTACGTACATACAGATGCATGTATATCTAAATGCTCTTTTAATATCGTATGTGTGTGTTCATGTCAGTGTTGCCAGATTGGGGATTTTTTATTTCAGATAATTTGACTGTCACCACTTTTTTAAAATAGTATAATTCGACTTGTTTTTCAGAATTTTAGTCTTTTTTTAAATATGCCGAATATTTCTATTTCAAAAAAAGGGTAACAATCAACAATCTGGGTACAAAGAAGTCGTCAATCTGGCAACACTGGTTCACGTACCAATATGGGAAAATACTTTTTAAATATATATATATTTAATGACTGAAAATTCTTTTTTGAACATGTAAGAGAATACGCTCACTTCAGTGTCATAAGATGATAATGTCATTAACTTCAAGTTATTTTTTTCAGGATTAAAAGGAATTAACCGCACCTAATATGTCATTCAAAACGGTAATTAATCTGGACTTCTGAAATTGCATCTTGAGAATTACGAGCTCGCAAAGTCCGGCAAAATTACTTTAAAGGGCGAATAAATCCTAATAGCCAGAGACGGTTGAATCATTAAAAATGAAGTTTGAGATAACAAGTATTTTTTAAAGGGTTTTAATTAAATTTCTTGCCGAAAATTTGTTATTATAAGAGATCAAGTGTGATTAGTGCTATTTTAAAAGGATGTTTTATGTTCAGGCGATATGGGCGTAATTTCCGACAAACCTTTCCGTTTTTTTTTTTTTTTTACATACGAAGAATTAAAAAATTGTTTTAGAGAAAATAATTATTTCTTAGAGTTAATTTAGAAATATTGGATTTGGTATGATAAATTATTAAAAATATCATTACCAGAGTTTTCTCCAAGAAATGTAAATTACAAAAGTCTAGATTTAAAAAAGTTTTATTCTAAGTTTCGCTACATAATGCAATGTTTTTTTTTAAAACGTAAGCCGTTAAAAGTTATTTTCGGGTAACGTAATAAATGTTTTAGAATGTAGACTTATTCGACTTGTTTTTATGAATTAATAAAAATATTGCAATCATTTTTTATCATTGCACAAAAATAAGTTATTAATGGATGAAACAGCACCGAAAAACTGGCTTTAACCCCTTTGGGACGGGAGACTTTTACGAAATTTTTAATCTTTTGTCACCGTTTTTTAAAAACAGAAATTTGTGTCTTCTTGAATCGAGAGAATGCGCTGATTAAATAAAGCAAATTTTACAGTAAAATTTTACTGGTGAGGAAAAACAGGGATTCTGAGCGCTTCATGCGGCACGTATACGTGTCGCTCGTCCCCAAGGGGTTAAATCCCAAATAGAAAAATAAAAATTTGTTAACATCACCATAAAATACCAAATAACACACAGAAGGCGGCTCGGGGTGGAAAGTTTAACAGCCCGTAGTAAACACGGGTAGCTAAAGTAAACACGTGTCCGAAAGCGAACAAGTTCACAAATTACCTTTTTTCTGACCCACATATTTGTTACCTTTGTGCGCTTTCAGACATGTGTTTACTTTGTCTTACAACGGGCTGTTAAACGTTCCAGCCCGAATCGCGTCCTGCGTATTATTTTATATTTTAATCCCTTAACGCTCGAATTAAATTACGGTTGAATAATTCAAATTGCTTATTGTCACCACTTTTATGAAAAAGAAATATTGACCTTATTTAATGATAGTAAAAACGATACCAAAATATACCCAATTTCACTATTTTATAAAACTGGTGGGAATCAAACAATTTGAGTAAAAGACACAGCCCGAGAATATGAGGGGAGCGAGAATTAAATGGTTAAAGTTATTTTAACAAGGTTTTATTTTTCTAATTAAAATTATTAACCCTCTCGCTGCGTAAGTAATTCTTCGCGATGAGTGTCTTTTACAGAATTTTTAATCGTTTGTCACCGGTTCTTTAAAGCAGAAATTTTTAACTATCGTAAAATGTCCTGAATAAACCAGGCAAACTTTTCGCTACAAAACGACTGGTGAGAATAACCAAATACAGTAGAGAGCCCCGGTTATCCGAATCCTGATTATCCAAAAAATCGGCTTAACCGAAAGACTTTAAAATTCCTCAAAGTCTTTTAACACTAGAACGCCTGGAAGGAGTCAATCCGACTCCAACAACATGATTAAATGTCGACTGGAACCAGAAATTATTTCATAAAATAAGTTAAATTTAAACCACGCAGATTTACGTTAAGTAAATCAGTCAAATAATTTTAGATAAAAATTCTGATGTCAAATATTTTTATGAAACTTGAGTAAAATTTCCGGGCGTTCTAGTGTTAAAATGTGAAAAATTTTATTGTCAACACTATTTTGACAGATGCCAAATGACACCTTTTAACATATTTTGATTTATGATTACTATTGTATTTGTAAGTTTTAGATCAAAACAATTCCGAATCATTTTTAGTACATTGAAGAGTTGTTTTAATACTTATTATCTTTAAAAATTAAAAGGAAAATAAGTAAAAATTTAAACTTTGAAAGGTGTTATTGGACATTGTTAGAAATAGTGTTATGAAATAAACAGACTCAACTTACTTATTTTGTCCATTGCGTAATTTCGGGCGCTTTATTAGATAGACACATACGACACTTTATGTTTTTTACAAAATATGTTGCAATTTTCTTTTGTTTTTCAACTTTGCATCAATGCTGCTTCCTCTCGCCACCTTTAAAATAAAGACACATCTGATGCTGTTGCGTCTTCTTGTACTTCAACATATCGATCACAGCTTTTCATCAAACAAGTTTTCTCCATAAGCCTCCCGATTATTCGAAAATTCTTATGGAACCCCGCTTATCCGAAAATTCCTACGGAACCCCGGTTAACCGAAAATGCTTTGGTCCCATACTTTTCGGATAACCGGGGTTTTACTGTAGTATTAATTTGGTGGAAAAATGCATGCCCGAGCATATCTTGGGCTGCGCAGCGAGCAGATTAATGATTAGTAGAATTTAAAATAAGCTTATAGCTCATTAGCAGTAGGACTAGAACATACAAGAAAGATTGTCCAAACTAATATGCTTAATCAATAAACTTAAGTATAAATTAATTTAACATATGAATATACTAGCAAAAGCTATGCTTTGTTTGGATTCACGAATCCTTATTTATTAAGATAAATATTTGAAAGTAACAATGTTTTTTTTTATATTATTTTTGTATCTTTATTAAGAAAAAACGTTATTTTATGTTTCGGCGCATTTTAATTTTAGAAATGTAAATTTAGCTAAATAACTAAGAATTTCCTGGGAATTTTTTATTTATGATACAACGAATTTAACAATTAATTTTATTTTTTTACAATTCTTTTGTTGCCACTTTACAAAAAAAAAAAAAAAAAAAATCATAAAATAATTCATATATCAGACTTGACAATCCGGATAAAGTCTATGGGTTAAAATGTGCCCGATAATTGCCAACTTATTAACTGGATTTGTTCCGAAAGTTACGCCACCTAGCGCATACTACTGATAATACTCCGGAAACAAATGTATAGTGAAAAATGAAAAATATTGTGTTATTGACATTAATTGTAAAAAAAAATATTTGTCGAATTCCACTAAAATAAATACGTAATTATTTCGCACAATTATTTTCTAGCTTTCAAAAATGTGAAAACTTTTGAAAATGAAGATTTAAATGTCAGATTTTTTGGGTATTTTTTCAGTAAAAAGGACTTTGCGTTTTAGGTAGATTTCGTAAGAAATACTACCTATTGCAGTCGTTACCATAGTACGAGTTTTGAAAAATTCCTTCATAACTTTTCATTATAGGACCCCAGGAACCCCAAACCACCCCCACCTAAAAAGTTTATATACATATATATATATATATATATATATATATATATGTATGTATGTACTAAATTTTGTCCGCACGATAAAAGTCGCAATTATGCACGGATCGTTTTCAAACTCGCCAACAACTTTGAGATAGCTAATATCTCGGCGGGGATTGAAAATGGGCAAAATCGGCCCAAGGGAATGGAAACGGGGAGGGTTCAAAATTTTGAATACCGTCTTAGCATGATTCTGATAAAACCAGCTTTTACACAACAATGACAGGAAAAAATAAATATATTTCGTTATAACAGTTGCCAACAATTAAAAAAAAGCGATAAAATTCTCACCACAACAATTGCTTTTGTATTGCAAGTTTTTCACGTGAAAATTAAATTAAATAATAGTTTCACGAATTGAAAACAAATTGAATATTACATCATAAGTTTTCTAGAGTAAGATTTCTGCATGAAAACTGAAAATGAAATAAATAGTTTGACGAATTACAAAAACAAAATATTGCGTCATATTGGAAATAAAATGGACCTCAGCAGGTGAATATGTAACGTCATGTGAGTTTGAAGAAACGTATTAAAACATCATAAAAACCCGACTATGGAAATATTAACTTATTTTAACACTTTGAGGTTCTCTGAATTTGCTTTAGCTATTTTTCAAACCTATTCCACATACATGCGTGTGTGTATTGGTGTATATTAGAATTTTCACAAAATGTTTAGCTCCCTAGAGCTCATTTTTAGTGAAGTAACTGGGTTTATATCTAATCTTGATTTAAGTTTTGTTGGTGAATTTAGCAATTAACTTCGAAATCTACCTCCGCCTGTAGGCCCGAGCCGGCAGGGATTTTTTTTATTGTTTTTTTTTTTTTTTTAATCTTGGCATAATTTGGGCTTCCGAAAGTGAGATTTGTTGCCAAATGATACAAACAGTTATGAAAACAAAAATTTCTGAACTGTTAGTTTGTTTTATAAGAATTTACATGTATAAATTTAATTTATAGATATTATTAATTTTTTATATACAATTAACTTATGTTTGTATATGAAAATAAATAAATTGCGCTTTTATATTTAACCAACTGTATAATTTTGAAAAATATTGCTTCTTTATATGACAGTGAATAGGTTTCCAGAAATTACGTTGCCAAATTTCCTTCTCTCCCCAAGCATTGAAAAGTACCGATTTTTTATTATATAATGTAGTATTAGCGAATTTTATGTAAATCTATGCGAAAATTTGCAATTGTAAAATGTAATTTTATGCGAATTTTTCTACAGCTAAAGTGCTGGAACAATCGCCAAGGATTGAAAAGCACCGATTTTTTATTATATAATGTAGTATTAGCAAATTTTATGTAATCTGTTCTACAGCCAAAGTGCTGGAACAATGTGGTATCATTTATACGGTTTAATTAATACGGAACTACACTTACTGTAATAAGCCAACTGGCTGTAGGGATTAATGAAGAATCCCAAACAAAGATTTACAAACACCAAAATCGTAGCATGACAATACCTTATCTTTGGGCGGAAGAGCTGAGGGACATGTAAATAAAAGTGATTATTAAACTTTTTTATGTTTCCAAATTTTTAAAGTTTTAAAGTGTTTATGGCTTCAGTCCGTTTGTTTGTCTATTTATTCTTGTTCTAACTTTCTTAAAATAATTTGATTACCGCAAAATTTATATATGTTATTGAGTTTTACTGTTCTTATTATTATTATTAAGGCTAGTAATTGCTGGATTCGAAGTTAGATAAATTTTAGTACTTTATGAAGTGCATTCTATAGATCATATACAGACGTACATAACGTCTCATATACACAGTAAACGACATAACACACGTCAGTTACAACAAGGATATTAATTATGCGCCAAATCATGCGCGCCAAGGTATTCCAATTTGCTGTGGACCCGATTATGAAACTTTTCATGGATTAATACAAACAAACTTTATATGAAAAAACAATGAAGCTTGCGAAGCTGAAATGATCCCCCATTGCTGCAAAAATAAAACAAATCATAAACAAACAAATAAATAAATGAAAGTGTGTATTTAAAAAAAAATGAAGGAACGATATTAAATTAATACTGTAACATGAAGTTACCTGTGAAAAGAAGCAAAACACCAGCAATAAAGTAAATCACATATTTGAAAATATATTAAAATACAATTTTAATTAATTTTTCAACTACTTTTCAGCAGTGAAATTACGCTTGAAATTATTGAATATCAAAGACGTGAATTATCACTTTGCTAACTAAGCGTAAACCAACAGAGTGAAAAATAATTCACATCTTTGATATTCAATAATTTCAAGCGTAATTTCACTGCTGAAAAGTAGTTGAAAAATTAATTAAAATTGTATATTCACCGATGATGGGTTCATTTGCGTCTCATGTTACGCCTCAAGATTGTGTGTTCATTAAGACTTTCCATCTAATAGCTGCAGTGGCTGTCTTACCGACTTATGTGAGTGAGAGATGCCGAGCTGGACCATAGATTAACATTCAAGATGGGACATTTCCATAGAGCGTAAAGGTAATGCGATTGCGATGGTAGCGCCTTTAGTGACAATGGGGAAGAAACTCTCCATCTTTGTAAAATTTTTATCATTGAGCATCTACCTTATTGTGATCTTTCTTTTCTTAATGTTTCATGTTTACGTTTTCAATAGAATCTTACACCGATACATGAACACAGAGCAGATATTCTATTTTATATATCTAATATCTATTCTATGTTCATGCACGCTACAAATCCCAGAAAATTTCATAAATATTCCCATTCGGTAGGAAAATTTTTATATCCGATGTTTTATTAATTTATGAAGTTTAATGTATTAAACAATCGTTAAAATAATCTTTTAAATTTAAGCATTTTTCCCTTTCTTACAGATAAAATAAAAATATTGTTTTTAATGTAAATAACGTACTATCAATTCAATATTATTTATAATATTAACATATAATAAATAATAATAAAATTACAGATGGTGAAAAATTCTTTTCGACAAATTTTTAGAATTATATAAATCTAACAGTTAAAAATAAATGGAGGTACTGGCATTACACTCAATAAAGTTTTACTCGATATGAATAAATTAACACAATACATGAATTTGATTTTTTACAATTTAATCCCATAAACTTACATATTTACGTTATTAAGAGAATTTTCAAAGGTTTTCATTTATATTATTACTCTAATTATCATTTTGTAAGTTAAAGGCGACCAATAAAAGTACGGTAAAAAAAAAACAGCTAAATAAATAAAGCAAGCATGAATAGAATATCGTCTGACACCTGCTTCGTTTTAGGAAAGAATAGATATTCAAAGCATAGAGGTTAAACATATTTCTTCAACATAGGTAAATTTCGGAGGGTTGTTAATTCTTCCCCCTTGTCGGCAGTGACGCTAGTACTGTTGCCATTACAGATTTTGCCGTAAATGTCCCATCTTGGTCCTTAATCTATGAGCTGGGCATCGTCCTCGTGGCTTAGTGGTAGAGTACTGGAACGCTATTCCAGAAGCCCGGGTTCGATTCCCGGATTGGACATTTTTCACTCTGTTGGTTTACGCTTAGTTAGCAAAGTGATAATTCACGTCTTTGATATGTATAAATATATTCAAATTTTTCGGGATCTAGACGCTATCCATTTATTTCAAAAGCTAATGTAACATCACTAACGAATTTGTGGAAAAATATTTTTCTTTCCTGATTATTATTATTTACATAACGGAATTCAGCAATAAACTTTTTTCGTGTAACAGTAAAATAAGCCCACGTTATTAAAAAAAATGCCCAGAGCGTTTGAATTTTTTTAAATTAACAACTATCATTTGAAGAGCTAAGTGGAAGAACATGTTAAGTAACGAAAATTACATTTGAAGAAAATTGAAGTGAAAGTTTTTGCTGTAAATTTTAATGATTTATTTTCTGTTTGATACCATGTGTTTAAAATATTAATAGGTATGGTACTATACTCTCTCAGAATAACTTATTCCTATTTAATTTTCAAATATTAAAAATTATTAATATTATTGACATTATTAAATATTAAAATATTAAATATTAATGAATAATGTCTTAAATCTTCAAGACTAAATAGAATCTTAGTATTTTAGCTTCACCATGTGATAGGTTACCTCATAACGCTTTCATCCAAAAGATAAAAAAGTATTTTAGAAAATGTAGCATAACATGTTCATCCACTCAGCTCTTCATTTGTAAACTGCAAATATTCAGCATATCGTAAAGAAAATGGGAAAACAGATATGAAAAAAAAATTAAAAAATATTTCTATTTCTCATGTTAGATGGCTCTAGTAACGGGACAACCATGTGGTTTCTGGCCACGTGTACAGTGGACAAGTCAAAATGCTGAATAGTTTTTTTTGTAAAGTGCATGACAAAATGTAATTTGTGTAGCCTAGTAGAGGATTCGCTTCGCTCATCCTAATAAATATAATGATGATAATTGTAACAAATTAGTTGCAAAAAGAATAAAATTTCTCCTTTAATGTAAAACAAACAAAAAGTTATTAGATATCTTTGAGATGTATTACAACATTTCTCGCTTAATCTTTTACTCAGAGGTCGGTGTAACGTAGAGGTGCACAACCTGTGGCCCGCGGGCCACGAATTTCACCAATATTTTTATGCAGAATAATTTTCCTAATAAGTGACAGAAAATTTGCTATTAAATAATTCAAATATTACTTTTAAATTTTTTGTGGTGGCAAAAAGGTTGTGCAACACTAGTGTAATGACTTTTTGGCCATAATTATTTCGAAAAAAATATTACTTGTGATAGATTTCTATAACTCATGCCGTAGAAATCTATCACGAAAATTATTATTTGGAAATAGTGTAAGTAAAAATAGCGACCTCGTCAACCCTTGCTTACCTAGTTTCATTAAGATAACATGATTGCCAGTTGGAAATAAGAAAAAAAAAGAATTACCATATCTTCAAAATAGTGAAGCTTCAACTGTTTCGCAGCGGCTGATTACAACCGTTGTATACTCCTACAAGTAAATTTGGATAGAAAATTTCTCATTATTTAAACACCTTCTTTATGCAGAATTTATAAGTGCAATAATTTATTAGTAGAAGTTTAACCGGGCAGCAGCAACGCCCCCTAGATAAGGGAGAAATCCTTGACAGGCGTCATGAAAACGTCACACAAAGCAGGGAAAAAAATCGAACTTCTTGCATGTTTCGATTTCTTTGGCTCGTGGAATTATCAGGAATTATTAATTCTATTAGAAAATAAGAATTAATAATTCCACGAGACAATGAAATCGAAACATGCAAGTTATTCGAATTTTTTTCTTTGTTTTGTCTGTTTTGTGTGACGTTTTCAAGACGCGTGCCAAGGCTTTCTCAAATATCTAGGAGGCGTTGGCAGCAGTCGGGCCAGGCGGTTACGCCATACTGTGGCAACCTAAAGAGCCTCCTGTCAATATCAGTAAAAGAGATTATAACATCGGGGCCAATTTCCACCAGTAAAACCAAATAGAAATCTTTGCCATGTTTGTGTGACGAATTCTGCATAAATAAGCCATTTAAATAAATAGAAAATGTTCAATTCAAGTTAACTGGTAGATGTTGCCCCGACGGCAATCAGCGACATTTCTAATTCCACTAGACTTCTGTTCTGGCGTCCTTCAGAGCCGTTCTGATTGGTTGGCACGCTCCAGATAAAGTGGCCAAACGCCCGAGCAGTTTCTGATGCTACATAAGTTTGATTTGAATAAATTATTTTCCATTTTTAGATGATGAAACTACTTTTTTCTACTTGAAAGTATTCAAAAATACCTGTATAAAACGCATCTCCGTCATTTCCATACTAAAACCGTTTTTTTTTTTTTTTTTTAAATCTTTTAAGATAGTCACAAAGATTGTTTCATAAATTTTAAATGTTATTTGTATTAAAAATTATTAAAAAATATATAATTTATATTAAAAACGCATTTTCACTTATAAAATGCCTCAGTTGCAGGGAGAATTGCATATCTAAATCAGGAAAAAATATAAAATCAGAAACTTTTTTTCTTTTTTTGGGGGAGAGGGGAGAGGGGGAATACCTTCTAACTGTCCCCTGAATTTGCAACTGAATCCTCCTATACCTCTATGAAACATATTTAAAAATTCCATATCCAGTGCTAAAAAAAGAATACTTTTCTGTGTTATTTTTATTATCAGCGTTATCAGGGTTACAAAAATAAATAGATCAAAAATAACCCTGGTTTTATATTTTTTTTCGTGGTTTAGATATGCAAATTCCCCCTGCAATTGCAGCGTTTTATAAGCGACAATGCGTTTTTAATATAAATTATATATTTTTTAAAAATTTATGAAACGGTCTTTAACTTAAAATGTTTGGGGAAAAAAACAGTTTTAGTATGAAAATGATGGAGGTTTGTTTTATACAGGTATTTGTGAATATTTTCAAGTAGAAAATAGCAGTTTCATCATCTAAAAATGGAAAAAAAATATTCAAATCATACTTATGTAGAATCAGAAACGAAATAGCTGAAAACAAACATCCGAATATGTGCAAACGGTGCCCGGACGTCTAGCCACTTCATCTGAATCGGACCAGCCAATCA